>VUJU01002160.1:0-41613 GCA_009835225.1 Aphis craccivora | reverse complement strand
CGTTCAGCGGTCGAACGCGTGCCCGACATATTATTATGAATTATGATGTTCTTTTTAGTTTCGGACTCGAGTTATATACTCGTTATCCCTCGGCCGCCGCCGCCGCCGCCGCCCGCCGCTGGATGGATATTATATACGTTTCGAAACTATAATAATATACGTTCCGGAACTCGTCGGCGCGCGCGAATATAGAGAAGCGTCATGTCGGCCGACGCCCGTACATAATCCGCTGCGCATACAAATCCCGAGAAGGGTCTGTTCGTTCTTTATTAACAAATCTATACGTGCTCGACCAGTCAACAAAAGTGCGGTCTGCGATACATGGTAAACAAAACGCTAAGTAACCGCGAAACATCAAAGTATCGTAAACTTCCGGACAAGCGCGCGCACGCCACCCCGCCGCCGGACGTGAGCTGCAGCAGCGCGACGATACTTTAGCCGGATAGAGTAGGACGCGGTATAACGCAGTTATTTCGCGAATCGCCTACAGCATAATCGAATTTTCGTAATATCACGCGTATTATTATACCCGACGTGGCACTATACACCACTCTTTATAACTAGGTACTATTCGTTTAGCGCATCATGATTTGTTTTGAAATCACTCACGTTCAGGAGCAGCAGCAATGCACTAATCTCCAACTTTGACGGTGTCTAAATCTGGTAGCTACTTGATAGATACGAGTTGGCACTCGGGAAGGATAGGGGTTAAAATAAGAAAATTCTCAATGCTTTTCAAAATATATAGGGGAAAAAAATAAGGAAAACTGGAGTTAGAACTATTAGGTATATGTATAATATATATTATATAATAAAAAAACTTTTCAGTTTTATTTTATATAAAAAGGATAAAATTCTAAATTGCCTTTCGAAAATTAATTTTAAAGACAGAAATGTCGAGGATTATAAGAATTCTCAGTAATAGTATGTAGGTATTGCATATATGGCTTGTTTACTTTTTGTAAGACCAACATAGAGAGCTCGCTGCAACTTATCAATAACATAACATAAAATCAATATTAAACATATTAATAGTAAAGTTAACTATTAAATGAGTGGATGAGGTCTGTGTACTAAACGTTTAGGAGAGATATTCTAATTTTTCGATTTTAAATGAGACAAGCACATCATGTATAATTATTAATTCAACGTATAAAAAACTCATCGCCAAACTATTAATTAATTTTCATGCTATTTGTTATATTACCTAAAATACATTACACGTCGATTTAACATACACGAAACAGTATAGTCCAACACTCCTACGACAAAACAAGTATTCATTTTCTATAATATATTGAGCGTGTGATAAATAATGTGTGGCATCATAATATTAACATATATAATTTTATCAAATACTTAAACGATAATGAAATCGAACTAATTTATTTTCTTATACTTCATAGCTACAAAGGTTACCTATATGCATTATTATCCGGATGTACAACATTATGTTTAATAGTTGGCGTTTACTGTGTGTTACTTTTAAGTAAGAGTATCTACAATTATTTGGAGAGTTATTAAATATGGGAAGTAAATTATAATTTAGGTAATAGCGGTAATACGCGTAGGTATTAACAAATATTTATTGTATACAAATGTTAATGTGCACTAACAGTGCAGTGAGCATTTAATTATATTATGCATTTGAATATTAATTTAACGACTTAATTGTAACGATAACATAAACGTTGAACGAATGATGTGTATGTTTTCAAATCTCATAATTTAATTTTGTAACTTGTAGGTAATTATACGTGAGTTTCTATTTAACATTTTTAGTATAAGTCGAATAATAAATGCAAATTAAAATTAATCTATTGAAATAAAAATAATTGCTAACAATAATAATTCATATACCAATTTACAAACAACTAATGTGACAGTAATAATTATACATTTATATATATATATATGTGTGTGTGTGAGCTAAAAAATCTATTTAACCATATTGGTAATAATGTACAGTTAAACGTTACGATACTATTTCATCGAAGGAACGCGCGCCGTTTGCAGCATAATTTGAATAGTAATAAGATTATAATAAGAACTAAAGGAAACAAATTTAGTCAAACATATAGTCATAGTTAAAAATATTACACAACTAAACGTCTATAAATATGATAAAATCGAGTTAAACTGTTTTTTTTTTTTTTTTATTTAAATTGTTCGCTACAATTGTTTATTTTAGTAGAGTCGATGATCATTACGTCGTTTCTATACTTTTTATAGGTTATAGATCAATGATTTGTTGTAGGGTTGTACATAATATATACATCGTACAGCAAAAGTAGTTTTTAATGGAACAAATAGTCTATGACGACTAGCAGTGTTTATCTATTTTTCGGATAAATTATCTAACCTAATTTCGAACCCGAATGATTAACGAAGTGTCCAACATTAAATCGTTTCGGTTTTAGCGTTGTTAATGAATAATGATATAAAAATAAAATATAGTAAGTAAAATACAAGTAGTCAGCTTAGTTTCGATCATAAACACACGCACACACACTTTGATGGCAGTGCGTAATATCGTGATATTAATGAGTTTAAAATAATGAATACATGACTACATTTTGACCTGGGGCGGAGCCCTATATATATATATTATAATAATATAATATATTTTCATATTATTACACCGACGAATCGCACAACACAATAACCATTTATGCAAAAACGTATATAATTAAATATATATTTTTTAATCGGTGGGTTACCCAATCGCGTTTGGCATGCTGCAAAATATAATATGGAGGATAACCGCGAAAACAGTTTTAGTCGTAAAAACAAATTACTCATAGCAATATTACCTACCATAATCTACGGTCTTACACGCCCGGTTGCATACAGCCCGCCGAACCTACTCCAAACAGTGTTATTAATTTATAATATTAACACGATTATTGTTCATAACCGATGCTATGGACACACCGGTCGGGTTAAGACCGCAGCTATCATTTGTGTAATACATAGCCCGGGGACTACCTATATATTTCACATTTGGAATCAGTTCGTCATCTGACCGACAGTATTTTATTCATGACATTGAGTTTTTGAAGTTTAGCGTGCACCGTCACGTTAAGTCACGTTATAATTACAGTTTTCTCAAATGAAAATAAGACATCACGGCGACTAAACGTATTTCATGTTCATCTAAGAATATTAATTTTATCTCACATCTTACCTAATCTAAACTAGCTGCTCGTCGATATTATAATGCATCACTCAATATTATAATAATTATCTTTCCTTATTGTGCTCTACCCTCGTTATCGTCGTACCAACCGTGATTCCCCGAGAGGTCGTTTTGTGAATATTAAAGCACATTATTGCATAATATCCTCTTTGATTGTAGTTCCGCAATTTCCACTCAAATATATATATATATATATATGTGTGACTTTTCTTTCAAGTACATTGTCATCAATGGTATCTTAGAGTGAAACGAAGTATATACATCAAAATAAGGTGATTTTACTTTTGAAGTTGTTTCAAATATATAATTACATATTGTCTATGAAGTCTTAAAGAAAAAAGTAGAAGCATTAACAATCTAAATTGTTATTTTTTTTCATAAAACATTTTATTTGATTAATTCGTTAAATTTTTAATTAAATAATTAATAATTGTAATAACTAAACTATTTTTTTTTTTTTTTTTTGATCATTAGGTTTATAAAAAAAATGACCCAGTCACCTAGGTGGTTATTAAAAAAATATATTTTTATATTTCTCTGAAAACTGAAAGGTTTTCTATCACACGTACCTATAGGTGTATGGTTGTTTTAGAGGTTTAATCATATTTTACTTTACAAGAATAAAAAAAATTTACCTAATTAAAAAAAGTAAATGGTACAACAAACTACAAACTACTCGCTAACCATTGCACTGTAAACCCGTTGAACGCCATTATGGTACTATATATATTATATACAACAAACCAAGGCTTTCAGTGTCGTTTTAAAAATATTAATTACACGATTAACATTAATATTCAATAAATAACACTTTTTGAAAAACAAGTCATCCAATTATCGTATTTAAGTTGTTAGCTCAATACAAAATGGCCAAAAATATTAATTTAATGTATTTACAAGACGATAACCAGGTGCAGATATTCTTTGGCGCAGGTGGAAGAGTCAAAATAAATTATCACAATTAACACAGTCATCGATATATGTATTAGCTGCAGTGCCGATACAGTCCTACCAAAGTCATCACGATGCTAAGTGAATATTGAACGTAAAATATCGGCTATAATAAAAACAAAAATTGTTTCTAAATATATTAAACAAAGGCAAATGTTACAATTTAAAAATAATACTGCAGAACACATATTATTATTTACTTAAAAAAGGTTCGAGTAAATACAATGCATAATATATATCAAGTCAATCGGGAAATTAAACAATACTTATTTATTTATTCCAAAGGGGTAATAATTAATGATCAATCAACTTGTAATATTAAAATCAAATAAAAATAAGGACGACGATGTTCGAGTAATATTTTTTTAACAATTGCAATATTTAGGGAAGAAAAAGTTCTAACCCGTATACACTCCCCTCTCATAAAGCCTATAGTATATAAGCTTAAAATTGATCTAATATCGATCCTCTCGTGCTCCACATTCAAATATTATCCCTTTATACATATAAGTTTTTATCACATGTATTCAATATAAATGATATAACGCACATCGCAAATCATCGTATCAATGACACCATATACTTGATGTACTCATCATCAACACGCTTGTCGATGTTGGCATAAAACGTTTCTATAGTACCTTTAAAATAATGGCGAGTAGTAGTCTTTCTTATTGTATTTTGTTTGTAAACTATAATATAACACTGCTATTGCATATGCGTTCATTCATTATTATTTAATTTTTAGTTTGTTTACATATAATTTTGTTTAAACACATATAGCGATAGTGTAATTTTCCACCCGGCAGTCGTTTTGCTTTTCTCGTTTAGCAGTCCCTAATAACTGAAGCACTCAGAGTTCTCGTTTTCTGCAGAGCGATAATAGGAAAAAGAAAACCCTCAGACATCGTGGGCTCTCGTTTATGTCAGTTTAGTTTATCCCCACAATAGTTAATACAAACTTACTGACTCGTTGCAAAATCATATATATATATATATGTACATGTCGACACGTTTCCGCAATGGAAGTTTTGCACAAGTGCCCGGCACCCGCACATATGTCGTTCAGCTTTTAAAGGCGCAAGCTAAATTCTTAAGGGGCAAACCACGTAAATGTTTTGAATTGAGTCCGATTCATTATTATTATTATTACTAAAATGTTTTTGTTTGTTTTTATGCGCAATTATAATAGGAAAGGGTGAGCGCCGGCAGCAAGAAAACCGAAGAAACCTTTCTAACCGCCACACATTCGCGCAGCCCACTGTCAATTATAATAATATGTGTTGTTAATAATATTGTAATATGTTTTATTTTTTTTTCATGTCGGAAAGTGTTGAGAAATTAATTGCATACGTAATTTATATGACAAGTACATGTGTTTGTAGACGAGAGAAATATGGGAGATCTTTCTTTAAACATTATATCATATTTATAAAAGGCACAATAAGATACATCCAAGCCCAGGTGTAACAAAGTTGTACAGAGTGCAATATAATACCTAATATGATAAAGATGACGATGATGATGATGATAATAATGAGATAAAATAATAATCGTTTACATGTGATCACCTCATTGTAGTACTTACGTCTTATTCATTTAATTGACAACAAAATAGGAATAGTTATGGATTTAAAATCAAAATAAATGTATACATGTAAGAAGAAGAATCTATGGTAAAACATTATTAAATAATATTAAAAATATAAAAATATGACGAATTTGTAAAAAAAATTGTTGTAAATTTGTTAATTTAGAATTTAATTTGGAATTTCTTTGTTTTACTTCTAGTTAATAGGTAGGTACATTGAATTTGACATTACTGATGGCTTAAAGTAATAGATGTATTTCAAACTCAGCGGATTTTAACGGTTTACTATGCAGTGGAATCTTACTGCAGATGACGCATGTTGTGAATAATGCAAATGCATTATTTGTCAACGTGAGACATCATACTCAAGCACATTAACAATAATTGTTTTAATACTGTTTTTTTCGTCAAATTTATAAAAATTAAGTACTTGTTTATTGCTTTTGCTGGTTTAATTAACTCTCGTTTCCTTCTTAAATATTTGCTTAGTGGGAAATCTCGATTAAAAGTCTAAGGGCTTAAATTAAAGTAAACACTAACGGGTTAATGAAATGGTAATAATTATGTTAGCTGTATTACAAATAAAAATGTTGACATAATATAAAAGTAGGTATATATAATAAAATCCATGTTAACCATATTGTGATTAATTGGTTCTTGTTTAAAAATGCACTAAAACTTTATATATTAGGCAACCATGTATGTATATTGTATATAAAGAAACTAAACATTTCATAGTATTTATATATTGAACACTAACGATACAGCATTAAATGATTTACATTTTTCTGTTAATTATTAAAATATACAATAATAAACGATGTTGTATACCTACAACATTTAATACATAAAAGTACAAGTATTATATAAAAATAATGTAACATTTATTTTTTTATTATTTTTTTTAACACTGCAAGAGTCAAAAGTTTCAACTAAAAACAGTAAGTTTAAACGATTTCAATAATTGAAAAAGTTATTCGATTAAACGACTGAAAAAAAAACATTTTTTCTGTTAATTATGAATAAGAAAAAGTCGGGCAATGAATAAAAACTGTATTTAAGTAATAATGAGCAGTTTAAAAAGATTTCTTTTGCTTCCAGGGCGTATGAAATGGACGGAATTTTCCGGGTTTTTTTTCTCACCCATTATATCAAAGTGACTTAATCTTAAAAGCAGTATTATTGCATTATTATTTTAATCAGACTTCTTTTGGACTGCAAACTAATTCGAGAGGGAAAAAATGGGGAGTGAAATATTTTGATGGCCGAACAAGATACGCTGGTATTATATTTTTTTTTAACTTGGGGTGATAGGGACAACAGAGCAGTCATAGTGTCGTTTAAGTGGTTTATATTATTATTTTTGTGACGAATATAAAATAACAAAATATATTGATTATTATTTAAAAAAAATAATAATAATATATAAAACTATTTCGATCGTTAGCATGTTTTTGATGCTGCTAACCGTATAGATATATCAATAAACAATATAATATGAATATGCGGTGTATATATATAGGTACGAAACAAACTTGTCGTACAACAAATGGCTGTGGTGTTGAGTCGAATAAACACGAAAACCCCGAGGGAATAATAAATTAAATCACCGTGACATAATATTATTATTATAGTATAAAAGGTATACCAGCTGTAATAGTGATGATGGTATTTCAAATTTTGATACGAGTACATCGGTACCAATTCGTTAATTATCGGCATCGACAGTATTTTCGGTAAAAATAGAAAATTAGAACTTAAAATCATTTTTTTTAAATAATCAAAATTGAAATAAGTAAATTTGATATTTTATTTAATGAATAAATTGTTTTAAATGTTGTCATGTGAGATTGAATCCAAAAATATTGATTCTCAATTCTAAAGTAACGAAAATACAGAATACCGGTGAATGGTGATTAACCGATACTGGTAATTACCAGCGTGCCGAAAATGTGGTCAGTCCTAAGCCTAACCCTATAGGTAAGTAGGTACTAATGTGTCTTGTGGTGAGACGACATTTGACGGTCTTTCATAATATAATATTGGCTTGGCATGCGTTACCGATGCGGATCATTCCATTCACAGTCCAGTGAAACGACGTCATGATAAATTGATATAATAATAAAAATATCGAGAAGATGGTAAAACGCGCGCTATATCGTCGCTATTTTATTATCCACCTGCCGTACATCACCACAACAGATCAAAAGGTATATATTATTATGAGTAGGTACCTCCTACCTTATCCTAAATATATAAATGTATAAAACGCGAGTACGAAAATCGGTTTTTTTTTCTCATCTCAGTCTCTTACCCCTCCCATAACCTGCCTAACCTCTAACCTACCCAACCTCTCCTACCAGAGACTGATCTGCATAATGGATAAAAGTATAGGAAAAAGGTAAGGGAAAAGCCTGTGGAATTTCTCGAATTCCCGCGCTATTCGGCGAGTACGCAGCGGACGTAGGACGGGGTCGAGGGGGTGAAAAAATACGTAACAAAGATTTTAAAGCAGTTGACTCTTACTCATAACGTTTTATTGGCGGCGTACATACACACACATACACACACACACACAGTGTTACTGAAACGCTGTAAGTGGGAGAAGTAGTATAACGAAAAAAAAAATATAAATAAAAACGTCGACGAAATGAAATTAAAAGTGTATCTTATGCGTGTTCTCTAGTCATGTGCAGTCAACTATACAGACCCTACCCGTCATGTAAACGACCTCGTGCTGTATATACTATATATACGTATATACAAGTTCATTTTTTTTGCCATTTAACTTTGAAGAGGACAGACACAACAGAGGGTCCTTCTCGGACGGCGATAGCGGCGGCAGTGTGGGGGAGGCGTACACAGAGACGGCTACTGCGATAAGGTTGTCAGACATAAAAAGGCGAAAATTTAATTAAGCGACCCGTTTCGCCGGGACACCGTGTTTAATTGCGTTTGACGTTTACCGTATAACGTTGCTGAGCACAGTTCTCACCTAACTGTGAAAACAGTTTTCTGAACTACCGCCCACGATCAGTGTATAATATAAGTACTGTACTATAAGGTACCTACTGCTACTTACCCCCTTCGAGATTGTAATCCTCCGTGTCGCTTTGTTTTTTGCGCGCCGAGGCGATAAATAATAGAACTGCTATATTATACAGGAGAGTGAAACGAATTAACGAGATAGCATAGGATATATTTGTTTTCGACCCGAGGAGGGAGAGAACGGACGAAGCACTTAATCGTCGCGAGAAAGCAATAAGCGTACTATATAATATATATACTCGTATTATATATTTTGGTTTTTAAGATGTGGCTCGACGATTTTGTGACTGCTATTAAGTGATCGCGTGTTTACTTCGCGGGTACAGGTCCTACTCCGGCAAAAATAACCGGGTGTTCGTATAATGATTAAAAAACATAAATTTAAATTTAGCCACTGGCAACAGTGAATATTTAAACGATTTTAAAAAACGCATGGAGCACATTATTGGAAACGATTTATTGTTTACGTCCAACCGATTCTATCACCACAATAAAAGCAGTCATCGACGAAACTACAATTGCACATTAATGTGATTTGAATAAAGTACAAATTTAGTTAAATTATAATATAGTCGCACATCGTGTCATTATTATTGTGATCGTCTTAACAGCTTCAAAAATGATCAAAAGAAAACAACAACAAAAAAATACCGGAATATTAATTACATAATATATACAGTATAGACTATGTAGTATGTATATATAGACTTTATATATCTATATATAATACGATAAATCGTATCTGATAGTGATATAATATAAACTACGATGAATAATATAATATTATATTTTATATGTATACGATTGGTATACATATAATTTCGGCCAGATCGATCGATTGGTCCGTAATACTACGCGCGAGCGTGCAGATCGAACTATTAAAGTAGCAAAAAATAGCGAAAATAATATCAGTACTTGGTGTGTGGGTGAGGGGTATAGTTGTGGTCGGAGGAATGGAATAATATTGCGAGTCGGTGGATTTGCGGCGTGAATAGGGTCCGAGAAATGCGAGACGCGCCACACACACGACGCTGCACTCCTCGTTTCGCGTACTTATAGCTGAAAAAAATTCTACGAGTATCGCCACGTCGTATCGTATATTATTAGAGAGGTGTTAACCGAAGAGCCGACTATACGTCTGTGACCTAATACCCTACCCTAAAGTCGCGCCCGCGTTCGTGTCCGACCACATATACATAGATACGTATATATATATATATATATATATAATACTGACCGGTCGGGGAGGCCTATCTCTCACTCTTTCCGCGGGACATTTTCAGAATTCCAAACAGTGCGGTTAAAAACATGATCATCCCAATAGAGCTCAATACCAGCGTTATACCCTCTACCGAGCATCGTGTCACACACCACCTCCGCAGTTTCCAGTTGACTGTATTGTATACATATATACCGCATAGATACCGATAAATCATTTTATACACACGCGTACGACATTAGTGGAATGTTATTTTTTCTCATCCCGTTATATTTATTTATTTTATTTTATTTCTGGTCGTTCGCCGCCACTCACTACATAATCCCGTACAACCGAACGAAGAAATATACACCCCCCCCCTTCTTCTCTGACAACGCTGCATCCTCAACCACTCCATCTAAGAAAAACAAAAACCCTGACAAAGCCTCGAGGATATTGTGATTTCCGTATAGTTGTATGAACAAGCATTTTGGCAGTTGTGTATACTGCACGCAAGTCGTTTTTCTTTCATGCAAAGGCGGGTCCTGCGGCAGCGGCGGGAATGGTCGGGGAATGGATACTATTATTATTGCAGTTATAAGTATATATATATAATATATATAATATATATATATATATATATATACAAATATTATAAGATATATACAGGGTAATTCACCAAGTGTACTCATTCACCATTATTCGTTTATTTAATAATTAATTTATACAAATTATTTTTTTTGAAATTTTTGAATCTACCTACTAAAAGATAATACTTCAAATTCTTGAGGTTTTTTGTACTACTTGATTAGGAGTGTCCTGTGACGATACAAGCTTTTGTTTTTTTTTTTAAATAAGAACTACTTTTTTATACTGTAAATTATTAAGTGAATAATTTTTTTGAAAATTATGTTGATACTAAGAGTACCTAATATGGTGTTAAAAATGGTTTTACAGAAATATGAATTATGTGTAATATTTATTGGATCTAGTGTAATTATTACGCTCTAAGAAATTATAAATATGTATAGATTAAGATTATTGGTTACTAATATTTTAAAATCATTATAACTCCTTTAAATTCTAAACCCATTATAATGAATTTGATGGGATTGGCTTTGATCCATAAAGTAAAATAACTCAAATATTGGATTTTGGTGCTTCTAAACTTTCAAAAAAATAACTGTTAAATAATATTTCTGTTTAAAAGGGGGATTCTCATTTGAAAAATGTATGTTTGTATTTTCAGATAATATTCCTCAAGTAGTACAAAATATATCAAGAATCTTAAAGTATGGACGTATTGTCTATAAGTGCTTATATTTGAATCACTCTGTATGAATAAATATAGTACTATATGCGAGTTGTCCTCGTAAAATCGACGAAACGGTGTAGTAAAGTATTCAGCTATTATACTTCTATTCGAACGTTTTGTTAACATGTATACGATATTGTACGAGTAAATCGAGTGAAAGAATGCGTTGCCGTATGGTGTTTTGATGACTCTATATTAAGGACTATGATTTAGAGGTCGATACTATTTATACCAAAAATCGTTGAATTCTGTCGATTGTAATATACATAAATGTACGGTAACGCTTTCGATTATTATGCATTTGAATCTACGCTGTTTTAAATAGACCCCAAAAGTTTATTTGAATATAAGTTGAAACGTATTCGCAGACTATCATAATGGCAATTATATGCATATATCGTTTTATTGTTTAGAAAATAATATACATTTTTCAATCATATTGTGTGACTACAGTTCCAGATTTACAGAGGGAGATTGTTTTTATCCCCATACACGGGGGATAAAAATAAAAATGGCAAGATCATCAATTAGATTAAATTTTGTTTTATAAATAAAATCCTTAATAATATAGTCAGATATGTAGTATGAATACATAAATAACTGTACCCCCTTCACAATAAAATTTAAAATCTACCAATGTGAAAAATAACTTATCAATCAAGAAATATGTATTGTGAATGTATTCGTGGGTTTTAAACCAGCTATCTCAATGGTAGGATGTAGATGATTGATATGTATGACATACGGACGTGTACTGAGTACTGGTACTGAGTTAGGTGCCATAAATATTAACCATTAAATCTTTTAAATTGATAGAAAAGTCATGATCGTATATGTATTATATTATTATATGCCAGTTATATTATAGGTACAGTGAGTATTTATATATTTATATTTATTTTTATTCGCTGAATCCGCCCGAGCTGCAGACAGTGAACACTCACAGTTCAAAAACGCGTTAAAACCCACTCGACCAGGGGGAAGAGGGTTTAGGTGTAAAACTGTATAAATCGTCCGTGTTTAAAAGGTTTGTAAAATGAAAGATGACCTCGGTTACGCGGTAATTGATGTGTTTTGCTGGTAATATAATTTGTCACCACACCGGTCAGACGGAGAGGAGCCATTAATCAAGCACCGAGCGTGGCCGGAGGAGGGAAGCGGTTTGGGAAATCCTGGCAACAGGATAATGTTAACCGAATAATTAAAATCATAACAATAAAACACAAAAAAAAAAACGTCTGGGTCCAGTTTTTAACGACCCTTATAAACACCCCAAAACCCGTCATCTCCTTACCCTTTTCCTTTTCACATTTGTTAAACAAATTGCACACCATTATCCGGTTAACCAACTGCAATCACTCAAAACAGACTTCAGACCGTCTGAAACTCGAACACAATGCCTATTTAGTTCATTCGGACCTTTTGGTTGTTTGTACATAAATTAAAAATATGGTTTTATAAATATATTAATTTATGTTACATTTGTACATCAGATGATAATATAATAATTGAAAATGTAAGAAAGAAAAAAAGCTCGGCACATTGGATACAACAAAAGTTATTATTTTATTATGGGGAAAAGTAAAATTTCATTAATAATTTTTGGTCAAAATTGTATTATGTGTACTGCCAAGGAATGTCTCCAACACACAATATATAGGTACCATAATAATATACATGTATGCTCGCCTTGTTCTACTCGGGGCCATCTGACCAAACGTCCCAAACATTATCTTGTTTTAATATTTGTTCAAACAAATAGACATAAATAATATCGGAGAATGCGGAAACGATTTACGTATGGTATATGAGTTATGAATAAGTTTTCGGGGACAACGTGTTTTAATTATAACTATGTTATGTTCGTATGCAGTATACTCCTTGATTTACGCGTGATGTTTTCATACGAGTTTCAAAAGAAATATATATATGTATATAAATCATAAACAAATTATTTAATATATAAATATAATAAAGATATATATCATATTGTGTTGAATTAATATGTTTAAAAAACTGATTGTAGATAAATATACTATACCTAATCTATTACATAATATAGTGGTGATATTTTTTTCGTGATGTTTAAAATTGTAGTGGACACCAGTCCTCGGCATTTTACCGAACAACAATGTAATATATAAATTGACAGATCTTCAAAAAATAATTTAATTAACAGGAATAGCGAATATGTCATAATATTATAGTACCTAGTAATATTTTATATTAAAATGAATAAAACGTAGGTGTATAAAAACAACGACGAACCAAATCACGACATTGATATTGTTATAATATTATAAGCTCGTCGTCGCGAGCTATTCGTGGTTTACGTCACAAAAGCGTCGTGTGTTCGAAAACTAATTTGACGGTTCAAACGCGGTTCAACTCGGTTTTTTTTTTATCTTATACATTCAGCGCCGTACTGTGTTATTGTGATATTAAAACGCATAACGCCGCATCTTTCGCGTATGGTCGCACTCTCTTTTCGCTGCTCCCCAAAAACTTCTCTTCCGCCTCTCCGCCGTTCCTCATCGTATAATAATAATAATAAAAAATCGAAACGTTACGCATTACGTCACTGGCGGGTTCAGATTTAATATCAAGCATAAACATTACCCGAAATCCCGAGGGATCGTACGCTTACACTGAGTCCCTCCTAAACGCTAGTTTATAATATTATATATACGTATATGTGTGTGTGTGTGTGTTCATGTATGTGTGTGCACACTGTACACACTGACAAGTATTCATAACGTTTATTAAGACTGCTGCGGAATGCATCGGTGGCGTATACTAGCCGAATACTCCGAATACTGAATTGCACGCATTAGCGAATGATACATAGTAGAAATTTACGTATAGACGTGTGTGTGTGTGTGCGTATTATCATTATTGTATGACTATCATAACATAATAATAATATTATTATTATATTGATTGGTGTTTGGCAGTATAATACATACATCTATATTCTATTATGTAGAAAAGCTAGTCTCGACGCTGTACGAAGGTAATGTAATATACTAATAATATTGTTGTGTACATTGTCTGTAATATAATATGGTTTTTTTTGTATCTATTAAAGTCATTTATTTTACATTTAGATTATAGTAGGTTAATATAATGTTTTAGGAAAATATTGTATTGATTTTATTATTAGTATTTAATTTTTGAGTTAATAACATCTTTCTACAAATACCGTAAAACAGTGAAAATAGTATAAATAAATAATAGTTTAAAATAAATCAAAATACTTTGTAAATATCATTGCGAATAGTAAAATTCATAATAATATGATAAACGTAAACTTAGCTCAAACCGAAACTACTTATCGAAAAACTACGTAGGTAATCAAATTATTACGATTACAATAATAGTGCAATTTTAACTTATTTGACTGGATTTAGAATTAAAATACAACGATCATAGAAACTTGTGCTACTATTATTCACCAAATATTTCAGTATTTAATTTAATAAAAAAATATTTATTTTTTTTTAAATTTTTATATTAAATTTATTTTAGTTTGAAAATGTACCTATTTGAGGGATAATCAAATTTATTGCATTCTTACTAATTTTTTTCTCTGAATTAATATTTTTTAGTTAGTCTTAAATACTGATATTATTATCTATTATTTTTTTTTAGCTATTGTAATAAAATAAATATTTAATTCATAAAATGTGTTACCATTCATAAAAATTAACGTTATTAATTTTAACCCGGCGTGAGTTATGCAACCATAAGTACCTATACGATACGTCGTTGTATAAACATAATTTAAATCAAAACAATAACTGTGTTGTTTCATATTAATTTTACTATAGTTTTTTTTTACGACAAAGCCGTTATTCTGTGTAAAGGTAATTCCTCCTGATAATTTTCAGGGATTATCGTCAATATCACGTACTTGGGTGATGTTATAGTAATATCATTACATTACTCTACAAAATTTTACAAGACTACATGATAGAACGAAATGTATCTATATAATAGATATGAAACATCTTATTGAACACCTGTGGTAGTACGAGAAATTATTAAAATGTACGTATAATGTTTATAACTGGATAAATGATTGAAAAACAACAAACGAAAAGTATAATAATTAAATTGATAGAAAAAAATGCATATTCATAACAATAATAATAACATAATATAGGCTTGTGAAATAATGAAAAATGAATAAAACACCGTATGTTATTATAGTGTACTATAGACTGCTATAAAACCCGGTCGTATTGATAACCAACCACGGAAAGTGTGTAGTGCGGCAGAGTACCGCCGATGGAATGTTCCACATACATAGTTTGCGAGCAATAAAAAGCTCAACATTGTAGGCGATTAGGCGAAAAGGGCGACGGCGACGGTATAGTAGCGGCGGCCAACGACGGGGGGTAAAAAGTACTTGGTAACAATAATAACACAGGGCCAATAATAATAAACGGTAAATAGGCCATAAAAATAGCGGACTCGGGGTCACACGACGTAGGGGAGTTTTTCCCAAAGTCCCCCTACACTTTTCGCCACCGCCGCCACCCTCACTGCCGACACTACTACCACTCAAAGCCTTACGAGTACATACACACACACACATACACATATACACTCATAACGCGGGCCCGTGTGTCATCATCCATCAAGTCGAGATTTTAATAACAGCCCGCTGTACCTAATATTTGCCGGGTTAGAGACCACATAAATTAACCGAAAATGAGTAACGACGAGAAGAGTAGAAAATCCTTTGGTCCAAGAAACGGGGGCGCCCATAAATATGCCTACCTGCCTGCCTGCCTGTTTGTTTGCTTACCACCCTGCTACCATATCCAGGCGACTCTATAGGGGAGAGACATTTGTAAAAAGGCCTTTTATTTTGTCGTTCGGAGCGTACGCAATAAGGTCTCCGCTATTATTTATCATCCGAATACCTTCATAAAAACTGACAAAAGTCTGTAAAAATTGTGAGAATGATAACTCACTGGCAATAACGAAAGTGTCCCCCTCCTTTCTATGTTAGCAGCTTAGCAGTTCGCTAACTCCACAAAAAGAAAAAAAATACAACACATAAACTGATTACAGTTCTGCACTTAATCATTTTGGTTTTTATTCCCCATAACGATACGAAATACTAAAAAAAGTCATCGTTCAAGTTTTATAAGTGAGTTTTACTGTAACCCGTAAACGGACAGACGGTCCAAAAATTGCATGCTCGTAAATCATTGAAGATGAACGCCAGCCATCAGCTATTCAATTTTGTACCCAATAAATTAAGTATTTTTCTGAATCTCTTTACTAAAATAGAGTCAGGTATAAAGAACGCCGCTGGAGGCATGGCATTTATATGACGATATTTCAATACAGCTTGATACAATGAAAATTCAGTTACGATAACAATATTTTGTCCAACAACGCTCGTAACATATATATAAATATTCAAATAATGTATACGCTCAGATTAAGTAAACTACGCATACAGTATACAATTTTATAGTAAATTTACACCCGGAATTTTATCAAATCATATTTTCTCTTCAAACTAGGTTTTTTTTAACAAAAAATTGATGGATGTATGTTAGATTAATTATTAATTGATGCGTTGATACAATTGCAATTGTAAACATCCGTTGAAATTCTATTTCTATAGAAAGGATTTACATTTTATAAACTTTTATACTAATTATAATAATAATATATTATAGTTTATTGTAAACTATAATATATTATATATATTATATTATATTATATTATAATAAATATAATAATAATATATTTAATATAAAAAATAAAATATAATAATAAAAAAAATAATATTAAAAAATATAAAAATAAATAAAAAATAATAAAAAATAATATAATATTATAATATTATTATTATTATATTGTAATTATTTTATAATTATTTTATTATATTATTATTATTATATTATTATTTTTTATTATATTATTATATATATTTATTTTTAGTTTATTTAATTATATTATTATTATTTGTAAATAAAACTGTTTTATGCTGGAGGTATCTTATTAAATACTAAATATTAAGTATTAAATAAGATTATTATTGAATATAAAAATATGTATATTGTTTCGAAGGCTTTTTGCGGCGTTTAATTCAACTTTTAATTTTTAGTCATTTACTATAATAACGTAGGTAATTAAAATAGAATTATAATCTTTAGATGTTAAGTATTTTGTACTTGAGTATTATCTATGTAATTTTTTTAATATAATTGTAAAATAAATAACTATAATAAAATGGTAATATTATTATGTTAAGATTTAATTTAATAAAATAATACATAATGACACAAAATTATAATTGCAAAAGTCCGCTTTAAATAATCTCAGTACCTTAGAATGCAGTTATACAAATGGTTATTAATACTTTGCATAATTGAGTTTATTGTAAAACTATAATTTTATACTAGCACAAAATTAAGATTGTTCACATAAATATAGTTTGAATAAAAAAAAAAAATACTATAGTGTTATAATGATTTCAAATTACTTTTATTTTATTTACAGTGATATTTTTTTCAAGCAACGTAATAACATTATAATCCTGCGTTTCTCAATGACCGTTGAAGGGAAAAGAAGTTGTCGATCCCTTATTCATTACATTTTTTGTTTTACCCCTTATTTAATGACAAAAAAGACTTTTTAAATACCATTTTGCAATTCAAGTGTCAAAAAGCGATAGCCTTATTTCAAAGTCTATGTTGTGAATTAACGTTTAAAATATTTATCGTTCCATCAAAATAAAGTTCTATACAATTATTACTGAGAGAAATATTGGTTCTAGTGCTAATGTTCATCATAATGAAATAACCCTCAATTTGGATCTGATTACGTCTAAAATATAACTCGATTAATTTCGATTTTCTCCATACTGTGACGTCAATGCAGAATGTAGGTACCAGTTAGAAAATTGTTTATTGAATTTTTTTTTTCAAATGGTGTCCGGATATTGATTTACTTATTTATATTTCCTCCACACGCGTTGGATTTATCGAGTAATTTTTATTTTTTATGGCGTTGTAAAGAATACAAGAAATGTTGACTAACATAAAACTATACCAGTAACATAATTAATTATTATACCTACTAACAGATTATGATACACACGCGTTTTCATAGTCACAGTGAACACTAATATCGGAATTTCTTCATAATGAGATTTTTTATACGTCGCGACATTAAATGCACATTTAAAACCCCCATAAATGGAACACGCGAAATAAGACAGTTGTCGTTATAATAATCATTAAAATACCTGACAAGACATTATTAATACAGAAGGAAGCACACGTGCACACTAACACATACGCTAAAAATAAAAATTATAAAATTGTATTTGGCATTATTATTATTTTAATTTTATATATTTTAATATTTATATACATCGAGTGATTGTGCTACAATGAAATACGACGACGTGTTACGCGGACGCTTAGAGTGAGTCGTCCCGGTGACAGTAGGAAAATACGATTTACGCACAAGGTAATCTCATATAAAAATCGCATATATGTAATAATAACATGCTTAAAAGCGGTGTGATAAATTAAATTAACGCGCGCAAAGAAGTCTGCAGTGCCCCAGTCAGTACACTGTATAACGACGTCACCGCCGTCCGGATATTACGACCGTAGTCATATAGGTAGCTACGTATATGCCCTCTGCGATGTGCACTGTACAGATAATAAAAATATAAACTATAATCCAATACAAAACAGTCACTTAATGTGCGCGTTTTTAGTGAACGTGATTGTTTAATTACGTCATGTATGCACTGTGCGGGTAAATATTTTAAAACTCAAATTACTTTTCGGATCCCGTGCACCAGTTCATGTACGGGGTCTCGATGCAAACGTATTGTTTATAAAATAACAATAAAACAGTTGTCGTTATCGTTATAAAAGTAATTGAAATAATATTGACATTTGATTTGATTTTTTGGTTTTTTTTTTTTATATTATTATTATTATTAACTTCACAGTGGAACTGTTTATTTCTGAAATTATTAATCAACACACGTGTATTATAATTGATACAACGATGGATATAAAATATGTGCAGTGTACAGATGAAAGTATTAAGTGTAAATATTATATTATAGTGTCCTATTATACTCCTATATTAAAGCGTGTATTATACAAATCATCGGAATACAAATGTACAGTAGTGTATATTTAATAAATCATAAATTATATTATTTGTAATTTTCAACTTATTTGTTGTTTAATATGTTTTCTTTATCAGTAATTACATTATTATATACATTGTTGATTCGAAAGCGTATTATAAATTTGTCTCGAATTCCATCCACATTTACAGCACTTACTGCTTCAACAGAATATTTATATAGGTAATAATATAATATTATATATTGCACTTTGTCCGTGCGCATGTATATAAATAAGGCACTACTTGTTTGAGCTATTTTCCATGCATAAGTCTGTATAGGTAATACATTTGAAAAAAAATTGTTGGAAATCATCTTGAATTATTTGATATGTCATAATAACATGACATTATAGGTAGCTGTTTGTCGGATCGGTTGGTTCGATTGATCGTTCATGTTTTTATAAACTGCGTTGCTATGCTGTATATATAATAATATATATATATATATAAATACGCACATATGTTGTACAAGTTAAGGCGTTTATAATATTCTCGTTCAATGTATAAAAAGTAATAATTATTTTAAGAATTTTTCTAATTTTTGCCATAAATGTTGCTTGTCTACAACTATATTTTCCGTACAAATATATACGTATATTATTTGTTAAATAATAATATTTGTCATAACAGATTTATGTTTACGAAATAGGGTTTTAGTTAAATTACGTAAAGGAGATTTATACTAGTTCGGAACTTTTTGTTGCGACTTTAACATATCAAAATGTTTTTTTTTTTTAACATTATTTAATATATTTAAATTTTAAAAACTTTATCTTAAGATAATCTTAACAGAATAGCCATTTTGTTTTTTTAGTTTGATTTTATGTACTAAAATCACTATCGGAAATGTAATCGAGGAACTTAATAAAAAAAAAAAACTAGAAGTAAAATAATAATATATCTTAATGTATTTTAGTTTCATAATGCATTTATAATATAGAAATCAAATTAAATAAACATAATATATTAAAACTGTAATACTTATCCAGGTCTAACTGATCTAAGTATAATATCATCATCACTAATAATAAATTTATCACTACTACAATGCTTTAATGCCTATATACTAAATACTTGTTATTTAATAATTTAAGAAAACAAAATTTAATACTAGTTATTATTCAAATATTACCCAATAATTAAGTTAATCAAGTTTTTTTTTGTATAATATTTATTATCTTTTTGTTTTCAATAAAACGTTTATTTTATGTGTAATATTTATTTGTTTATGAAGTAAGCTACCAAATTAAAAAAATAATTATCCTAGACCATACACCTCTTCCCCTGTAAAATGTATGGGTATAGGTCAAGGATTAATCCACGATTAAATGCGTTATTACTTCTAATACACATATTATATACATAATAAGTATAGTGATCATCGTGTTATACACTATAATAACATAATAATAATATACATCAATTGATATAAGTAGTACAATATTATTATCACTCGCGCACGAGGTTTGTCTCTAAAACATTTTATTGGATAACCGCATTATTGTGCTAGGAACAAAAATAATAAAAGAAACGGTCACAGGACTGAAAATAAATCGGTTGAAGTCAGCGAGGGCAAAAAATCAAAAGAGAGAAGCGAAAAAAAAACAAAAAAAACGAGAGCAGAATAAAACGACAACAAACGAAATAATTGAAACTACCTTTTGTTACTGTCGGCTTCCAATTCAACGGACTAACAATGGGCACACAATTTATGTGGTCGTTTGAAGATAGTAGTAGCGGGTTTTACACATGTTCCACGGGAGTTGGGAGTTGAGAGTTTGTCCACCGGCTATTATAATACATTTTATTGTCTTCCTGCACACACCGACAGTCATCGGTATTTTACCATGCAAATAACTTAACAGCGTGTTGGTGTTTTTAGTTTTTTTTTTTTCACAAATGTGTACATGCAATATAATTCACTCGAGACAATAAAAAAAACATATCTAACCGAGTGCATACCTATATAAGAGATAATAAGTGATAAAATCCCGCACTAATGAAAATAGTAATAAAAAGTAGGTAGGTATTAAGATAATAATAATATTCTAACATAATATTATACGTGATACAAATGTCTGATCGAGTTCGTGAGGATAAAATAATTGTTCATTTTAATTTTGTAACCACTGTATTTATATATATTATTCGATTTTAATAAACACGCTTATTCGTGATTATTAGTTTTTAAAATTCGCTGCTTTTTTAAATTATTGTGTTATTTATTTAACAAGAAAATCTTATTAGAACAGGGTTTAAAATCTTATAAGAATTAGTCTGGAATAACTGTATACGTTTTCTAAATAAACTACATTTTTGTTTTAGTATCTTGATGGATATGAAAGTTTTGATAAACCAAACACAAGTTTTCAATATAATCAGTTGTGTAACTACAATAATAAATAATAATAATATGATATGACATAGTATGAGTACTGGTGCTAGCGTTATCTTGATACATTAAAAAAAAAAAGCGAAAATTAAAATTAAAATCTCATAATAGTTTCACAATACACAATATTGTTGAGATACATTTCCGTATAAGCGAACAGCAATTATTACCTATCTGTTATTGTTGGTATACGAAGAAAGTCCAAAACACAAATATTTTATTGTTATGTTATTTGTGTTGGGATGATAGTTTTTACAAAAAATGCGTTCCACTTCGTTTGGATTTGAAATACTAACTTTATTTGTTTCGGCATACCCCAACAGTTACATTGATGATATTAATGTATATTTTGTCTAATTCGTCACAATATATACTCGCTATACGAACCAATGAAATTTAATAATATTATTTCAATCATAATAATATGTGATTCATCACGTTCTCTCGACGTCTCGTTAAGTACCTATATAATATAATATAAAACTTAAAATCCGAGAGGCCTATAACTACGACTCAAGGCGTAAGTCCTCCGTCGAGCGTGATAGGGACCTGCAGCAAACGCGGTGCGTACTGAACATTTCCACACCGGTTCAGAGATGAATATTAAATGACATATATTTCACACTACGAGTGAAATTGAATGTGTAATGGGTTTAAAAACGCCTGAGAACATTATACAGTAGGTAGGTAGGTAGGTAGATATACTATATAATATATATTATTATTGCACTGTTACGCGTCGACATTTCGGCCCGATGGCTGTACACGACTCGATTTATACAGTCATAAAACCCATTGTGTCATTTCGAATCCTTACGATCGCCCCGACATATCGTGTTCGGTCGAGACACTTATTTTTCGCCTCGCTATATATACACCTATCGAAAAACGACCTACCTACCGTTTGGCATCGTCGTCGCCGTCGTCGTCGGTTCGGTTTCCCAGGCCGTTCGTGTTTCTAGAATAGGTACTCCGAGAGACTTCCTGCGGCATCACAATGCGACCAGGAATACGCACGCGGCGGCGCCCTAACATACCACATCCACCTGTGTGCGTTTGGACTACTCGTCCTGGTTGTATCAGTTACAAGGCTTAATAACCGCAACACTGTGCGGTGCAACCAACACCGGTTGGCCACTAACCGAAAACTTATATACACTATACCCAACACAAACACTGTAGACCCCTCGTGCGCGCGAGCACACACACACACACACATGCACACTCGTACACGTACAGCAGACACACTCGCTCAAACGCATCACACGAATGCGTAGCACAATGATACTTTATATTTGAGGAACAAATAAAGCTTTCACTGCACCCGGTCAGCCACGCGATTACGTTTCATAACATCGACGACATTGATAGCGCTAAATTTCAAGATATCCGATACGGATGCGCCGCCACCGCCGTCTAAACACACACCCATGTAGGCATGTAATATATATAATATATATATTATATACATATTATATGAAGCGTACAAGGTGTGTTTGTACAGTTTAGTAATTATTTTATCGTGTCAATTTGACTGTACCCTCCCCTCGCCCCCGGTCAACTGTTCGTTCTAATCTATAAATACTATAATCTCGAGTTAAACAACGACATTATAATGTATATATTAAATAATAACGCGGTTGCTGTATGTGTAGAGCAGGAGATCAAAACATCACACGGACGATTGTAAAGTATATTAATACGACATAATATTTTATCTGTCGTATTTTATATACACATACGGATAATAATGACAATTAGTTATGAATTTATGATCTCTTAAACGAATATATAATATCAACACCTAATGTTAGATATAGGTAATCGTATATTACGTGTGTGGGAAGCGATGACAGTAGTTATCAATCCATACAATATCTACTGCAGAAAAACTAATAGAAAATAATAATCATTATCATTATAATAAACATTTCTCAATCGGTCAAGTCTAATCTAAACCTCTTAATCCTGTACGAGATTATTATTATTGTTATATTATAGATCACGAACATGCAATCGTTACGTAAGATAACATTTTAGAAGCGGTCTACAGTTGTAGTTGTATATTGTTAAATTATGTTCTATAGATTATTGATTTATTATTGTTGTTCATTTAACTACTACTTACACAATTTGATAAGACTGTTTTTAACGACATACTGTTTACCTACTGAATTCTTTGTAAAACTAGTACATTATACTGAATTATATATGAACCAACCATCATAATATTAATTATAATATACACTATTAGACTACAGTGTATATGCAATATATACAGAATGCATTAAAATTATTAAATTTGTATGTATATTATTGTTATTAATTACACTATGATTATTATGTATAACCATTGATAATAAATAGTTCACGACGGAACTCGACGGTCGGCGACGATTAGAAATAATTATATATTTATTAATTATTATTATAAACGAAATTGCTTATTGTCCTCTATCGAAAATATTTTTCGCTCAGTGTATTCTGTATTGTAATTTGTAGTGAGTTACCTATATTATTTTATATTTATAATCAATAGTATAATAATTGAAAAAGTAATATTTCAAATACATGTCTCATGAAGTGCTTTTTTTATATTAAATACCTACCATGCAACACATAGAAATTCTAAAATTCATGAATTTTAACATTCAAAACTTTGAAAGAGTGTATGGTTGTATGTACGTGCAGGGGCGGATAGACTTACCGAGAATCTGGGCATTTTCCGGTGGGCCCCCCTTTCGTATTTCGGTAATGGGGCTCTTTAATATTTTGCAATTACAATAAAATTTTGAAATATAAAATAAATAATAAATATATAATATTATCTAATATGATATAAGAACTATTTCAAACTTGAAATTTTATTTTAAGATTTTACACGCTAACGCGAGTTTTATGTAAATTTATATATATTTGTYGTACAAATGAAATTTCTGATGATATAATAGAAAATTATTTGGTGYTCATTAAATATTCACCTATCACTTTGGTAGGCGTTTAAAAGAGCTTTTCTATCAACAAATTTAATAGTGGATAAGGTCGTTTTTATCCTAAAATCTTAGGTAAACAATCTCAGGTGATTCAGTGTATAACAGTTCAGAATGTATAGACAAATTAATATATGATTCAGATCTATCAAAATAGTTTAAAAATATATATATAAGGAAGTAATTGATCATTTTTAGGGCATTAAAGCATTTTTTAGGGTATTATAGGGCATTAAATTCCCAGATCTAATTATATCTATTACTATTCTGTGGTCTTTTACAAAAAATTCTTATCAGCTATCTGCTATTGGTTATGTTAAGGAAGTTGTCACGGTGGTGACTGGTAAGGTGGATAACAACTCACAAATATGTTGTTATAGATACATTTTTTTTCATGTGAGGGCCTCTTTTTAAAATTTCCCGGTAAGCCAAAAATGGCTTATCCGCCCATGTGTACATGTGTATTTATTATTTAATTAAGTTTTATTATTTATATATAGGTATATAAAACAAGTGCAAAACTACACTAATGGCAATCATCATTCATTATAATTGGGATCATTACTCAATCAAAGTATTCTATTGAAACACATTTGGTACTCATATATAGAAAATACAATTTTTTTTTATTCTACATACTTTTATGTCACAAAAACATTTTATAAAAGAAACATCACATTTCGAATTCCTTTGAAACAACTACGCTTCTAATAAGACAAGAGAAAATATTGTTAAAGAAAACACCAGTCGTCCATAAAAAAATATCTAACAGCAGTTTCGTAATAATACCACAACACCAATTACACGTCATATAGTTGCAACTGTATCGAACAGCAACGTACGATTTTGGTGTTATGTTTAATGTGTTTCGATAACCCGTTTGATCCGCACCGCTCCTAAACATGAAGTCATGAATCATCTGTTTTTGTTTTTTTTACAAAAAACATTTTCATAAGCATATAATATTGTAGTTGATCAATTCTCGAGATAGCTAGTACATATGCAACATTATAAAAATAATAAAAAATTATGAACTAACGTGTAATACCACGTGATACGGATAAAAATCAAAATGAACAAATCGTATACAATACGATCACACGATTGATCCATCAATAAAATATAATTACCAGTAAGAAACTAAAATCCAATGCAACTGTTGAAAAATTATATATTTCACTGTTACCATTGGTTATAATTGAATTATAATTGGGAAGGAAACACATTTGTTCTAGAAATGCCTACATGTCGACTGCTATTTTTCTAACGACCACTCGTCTAATAAAATATCCTACATACTAGACGTATATAGGAGGTGGTAGGTAGTCCACGGGGTTCCGTACAAATCTGCGACGAAATCGCGATGAAAAACAATGATGTGATTTCGCTCTATATAGGTATTTACGTAAGAAACGGCAAACAGCAAATTATTCGACTTTATGCAACGTAATACGATATTATTATATTATATGAGCAGAATTTAGTATTATTAATTTTTTTCTTTTCGACAGTTTATAGCATATAATATCTATACAAATGGAATCGGGTTTACACTGCACATCTACACAGTGCAGTCGTATAATATATAAAATATATTCTTATCGCGTTGATTTCGACGTCGTATGCAGTTGCTGGTTATGATGATACACATAGTGTGCGTACGACGTCTACACACGCACTGGCACGATGGATCGGATGCTTGCTGCGGGATTTTGTTTGGGGTGTTGTTATTTCTCGCCGGGGCTTCCGGTGAAAATTATTATCGTTTTTCTCGCTGCTGACCCGAAACCCTAGGCGAATTCATCCCTTACCCCGACTCGTACACTGCATAGCGCCCGGCAGCGTTATACCAGTACCGCGGTGGTGCAGCAGTATAATACGCGTATAAAACTTTTCCGACACAACCTTCAAACGCACATATTTCCACAGCGCAAGAAAACGGAAGAGGGGGTGTGGGGGTGAAGAAGAAGAAGAAGTATAGAAGATGACAAGATGTTTTCACTTTTATAGAGCTTACTTTTACGAGTCATAAACACCCTCCCCCGCTCGTCATAACTGCGGCGCTGAACGCACACAATATATAGATATACATTATACACTAACATACCTCACTCGTCCTCATTCCTTATGCTCCGTTATTGTGACCCTTGTACGCCCGTACACGTTTTTCTTCCCTTCTATCGTTTTCGCAGACAATGTTAAATACTGTCTAGCCCGTCGTGTATATAATATATCCGTTTGAGAACCGGCGCAACCACCTCGATCGGCCAATTGAAAACGACCGTCCGCATCACAACACGGTTATACGACTCCGGGCGAGACTGTTCGTCGTACATAAATACTTAAACGGAACCATTTCCATTTCAACCCCTACGCACCACTACTAAAACGTCAAACATAACACTTTTAATATAAACGCACTTATACATATATATATATATATATTATATTATATATTTATTTTTTACGTCCTCACGCGACGTTTTAATAGCTCAAAGGCCATGTAAATTTCGTTTATGTCGAACGTTAAAAACATTGTACAACGAATTGTAACGTAATATTCGAGGAGTGTGTGCGTGCGTGCTTTGTCTACTCACGAGAGCTTTTTAAGAAAAATTAATATTCGTCTATCTAACGCCGTTACTACAGCAGGCGACTTATCATCTCATCATTTTACGATCATAGTTGAATGGCTAAAATGGAATTTTTAGTTTAGGGTACAATGATATTCATTTCACGATGTATAGGTTCAAAGTTTGTAAGCTTAAAAAGTGAAATGCAGCGTTATATTGATTTCTTATACCCTAGTATGCCATATGATATATGAATTATTAAAAAATAAAATTATTACCATAAAAATAATGAAAACAACTACATACGTTTCTCGTTTCTGAGATTTATAAAAAACAATTACGTCTATATAGGTAAATAACATTAAAATTGCAGATTATAATTAATTATTGCTATGCAATAAACAAAATTTATATAATATCGAGGCTGTAAAATTATCAAAATTATGAATGGTTGTGCTAGAAAAAAAATAAAGCTATTTATTTTTTTTTAATCCTATAAGATAATCTACATGTTCTTTCAATATATATATTATAATAATAAAGAAAGTATTTAGTGAGTTTGAAGAATAATAATTCTTATTATCTAAAATTATGTGAGTGACAACAATAAATCTAAAAATGATTCATTCACATCCACTACAGTGCATAGTTTTTGAAATTTGTTCAAATTCTAGAAAATTCTGTTTACAATATACTCTATGCACAATAAAAGACATTTATAATTGTTTTCTTATATATGGAATTTAGTTTACGTATGTACGTATATATTAGAGTAAGAAGCTTTTTATTTTCTAAATTTAAAATAAAACAGTGTTATTAAGTCTTAGAGACCTAATAATTAAATTAACAGATGCGACTTTACAATTTTAATGAAATGGTTTCATTTTAAGTAAGACAAATAGTTTAAAGCAAACTATATGATTTCGAAGCAATTATTTTTACAGATTGTAGAGTAATATTATACTAATATGTTAATCAGTTGTTCAACATAACAGTATTATAAAGCGATTATACATGCGTTACATTAATTATTCATAAAGTAACAAAATCAAAACATTCTTCCCCTTTATATTGAGTTTCTCTCGACTCATTTAGATACAAATGTCCCATCAATTCCGATGCGTTTGTTTAGTGTTTGTGACACTTCCATTTCGTTTATGGACCGCAGACTACCATGCAATTATAGAAACATTAAATCGGTAGACAATTTTACGTCCATTCGTACAAAATTAATTAACATTTTTATTGCATGTGAGTGCAGCATGAATAGGGTGAAAAAATGTCGGAACCTGTGATGTCGAAAAAACCAATGATGACAACTACCCCTTACTCGCTTATTATTATTATTCACACTTTCACGCGCATGCATTATTTGCGTCGAATTTCAGTTTAATATATAACATAACGCACATATATAACATGATCCTTATGCGTATTGTGTATACCTACCTACGCTAGCCACATTACATATATAATATATATATATATAGAATACTGTTTATTTGACTTACTAAAATTATTTCTATTCAATACAGTTATAATATATCTTTATTAGTTTATCAAATTTAAGTTTCAATTTGAATAGAATAAAAACGTAATTTGTCTCGATTTTTAGTGCGAGATTATTTACTTTAACGATTGTCAATGACGATTTAAACGATTAACGCGTGCAACAAGGTGGATTTATATTTTATAGCTTACACATATAACGTACATACATATCAACTCTAAAAAAATCAACGTATAACTCCTAAGTAAGTCTCCCACTCTTATTATACATTATAGATGCAATACATAATGGATACGACGCTTTTGATATTTTTCAATAATATAATATAGTTTATTGCAGCTGGGGTGACGAAGGTCTGTCTAATTGGCTAAGAGCGAGCTGCGCACACAAAATTCCGAACTTAAGTAACAAAAAGAAAATAATAATGCATTTATATGATTCATACGTAATTTATACATTTTTATCAGTGGTTGCTTCCAACCCAGCAGTAAAATTGTAGCGATGAGCATTCATCCTGCTGTAACCTAACCAATCAGAAAACACAGAAACGGGTTTTTCTTATAAATAAAACGCTGAAATGCCTACCATAGTACCATATCGATGTTATAGAGATTTAAGGTGTCGTCAACCACGTCTTCTTGTACATAATACATCAGTATTATGTGTTTATAATAAATAATAGGTATACTAAGAATCAGCACGAGTATTTTAGATTAGTATAATAGTTAGGTATTAAACGAGTATGTAACGATTGACCAAAACGTTTAACAATATTATTAGTTGTGTACGAAATCAATATTATTTGAATTTGTTAAAATTATGGCACAAAATCAAAATCAAAATTTAGCTAAGAAATATTTTCAAAAGAAACAATTTTCTATTTTTTTTTTTTTTTTATATATATTTGTATAATAAATATTGTCGTGCACTTATGTGGAGCTTATATGTCTGAATACAGTTCAATATAAAATGTTTTATCCTCATATGAGTATGTCAAAAAAAAAATATCTTAAAATGCACAATCAAAGATTTTGAAATTAAACTATATCCACGTATTATAGTAGGGGACGCATATTATGTGAAATATTACAATTAATCGTATTTAAAACATAGTGTACAATTTAATTATGATTATAAAATGTTAATATTATATTAAATTATATTCGTATAAAATCCAAACGGTTTCCTTTAACTCTCAATGATAACATTATTATATTTTTATTATTTACCTGAACATTTTTAAATTATTCATATCTCATTTCCGTTAGCACGCATGATCGAGCCATCGATATATTTTGTACCTTTGGTCGCTAAACATAATATAATATATTAATATATTATTATAATATACGCTCTCCACTCGACGATCGCGCAATTCCATCGTTAAATATTATTATAAGACAGTGCACCGTTTAAAACACACGTTTTTGGGATACAGCCAAATAATAAGTCGCATTACAAAACGGAAAACTAAAAACTGTACGAGCACATTGTGCTTATAATTTATATACATATATACATATATGTTTTTCTTTTTTCCCGCACGTTTTGCTGAGCTTATACTCCGACCAGTCGTCCCTGTAGCCAGTTATTGGTTTCCAATAAATCGTTAGCATAATACGCTTATAAATTTCGGTTTTTAATAAGGGTCTGCCGTTGGAACTGTTTTCACACGTTATTAAACTTTAGCGGTCGCCCGTTAATAAATCTTGTCTTCTCTCACCCGCTCGAGTGGTACAACACATCCGCCCTACGCCATTGTGTAAAGCCCATTCGTTCGTATTATGCGTATAATTTGATGTGTTTTTTTTTTTTACTCCCCTTTCATGCGGTCTTGAAAGTCCCGAGGATTTATCGCCAATCAATGTGTAAACAAGTGCGGATTTCACACGACGAAGATACAAGCGCGTTGGGCTTTTTTTACACGTAATAATCGGTAAGCCCATACTAACTGCACATGCTAACATTTTATTATATATATACGGATAATATTATATTATGGAACTGTGGTACGTAACGGTTACAATACCAAATGATGAAAAACAATTATTATAACAGCTAATAGAAAATATTTATTTGTTGTATTATTTTTTTAATTTGAATACATAAATACGTTTTATAGCAATCATCATAATATGCATAATAAGTGAGCACATCTATATTCAGAAACTAATCATTATTTAAAAAATATAATAACACAACGTCGTTTTTCTAACATATATTTAGTAAAGTACCTATCTATTTTACTTAAAAAACTATTATGGTAGTATTTAATATTTAAAAATACTTGATTTTTTTCCAACGTTTACCTATATACATTTAAATATTGTAATGTTTTAGTTTACGAATCCAGAAATTATATAAAATAATATTATTTTAATTTGATTGTTGTTATACTGTATAAAATAGTATATAAAATATTTTATTTCCCAAATAAACCAAATTAAATGAGACTCGTAAACCACATTTTAAGGTAGGTAACTATATACTATATCTATAGTATATTTGGAGTAGAATCTACAAATTTTAAGTTGTACCTTATGTAATTTCTCCAAATCTATGTTAGACACCGTGTATATGACTGTTAAAGTTTATATAATATATATATATAAAAAAAAAAAACAATTAAATTTTGAGTATTTTATTTCCTTTTTGTTATACCAAAAAACCTGTTCTGTAACTGATAAAAAAAAACAGGATTTTTATAATCGCGTTTTTTATTGATTTTATTTAATGCGAATTACTTAGTGGTAAATTACGTTTTTATTAGAAGTAATAGACGTAAAGTAATATACTTCGTAGGTGGTCTATTAAAAATAAGTTTAAATTTGTGAAAAACAAGATTTACTAATTTAACTTTGAAAGATCACACATAGGTATATTGTGTAATACAAAATAGAAAATATTTTAATACAATTAACCATTTTATACACATATATTATATCCATTATTAAAATATTTAAAATGTAACTAAATTGATTTATGTCTATACTTTATCATATAGTAAACAATATAATACAGGTAAATTGTTATATTTTTTGTATTTACCACATAATTTTTTCTGAATGAATTATTTTGAAAATATGATCTTTAAATAAAAAATATAAATAGAATGATTCTGTAGTTGCTATGTTTTATTTTAGTACCTACTTATGCATTGTTATCAAATTTTAAGTACTTATTATAAATATAGTTTTTTTTAATAATTAAAATATTATAGAATATACTTTAGTAATAAGTTGATAAAATAATTTCATCACAAACTGTTTATTTTATTTTTAAAACCCTATGGGAATATTATTAAACGACACTCGCACTATTTAGTTTAATTAGGTAGGTACGTTATTATATTAATGTTATTTTATAATGAGATAATAAAAATACAATAACAATGTATTATCATAAATAATATAAATATCTCGCAATTTTCAGTTTTTGTATCGGTAATTATACGCGTAAAAGATCATCAAAATTACACTTGTGTAAATATATAAATATAATTTGATGCCAAAAATAATTTAACATCAGTATCATATTAAATTATACACAAACAAAATTTTACACGAATTGAAGTTTCTATTTGTAAAATGTATTTACCATTAAAATTTAAAACGATCTTTGAGATTTGTGCAGACTTATTAACTTATCAATTACCACTTTAAAACGGATCAAAAAAATGTATATAGGTGTATAATAGGCAAACACGAATTGCGTCCGGAAATAAAAAATTAATAAGTAGGTACCTATATGACTTACGTCCGGTCTTGTCTAAATTACTAGGTAAATAAAATAAAGCCGGACGTAGTAATTAAGTCCGGTTTTATTTTATTTTACATTTTCATTTAACTTACTTTTAATTGTATAGCAACCATATAAAAATCAATATTTTTAACCTACCGATGGTCATAATTTTCTATTGACAATCCTAAGTCTGTATAAAATAGGAAATGGGAAGGAAAATAATGTTTTTACGTTGGAACGTAAATCGTGTAGTCGCTAAATATCTTTGGGACACAATTTATGTAGAAAAAGGATTTCGGGACGCAGCTCGTGTGCAGCGAAAATTATTGTATACTAGATAATAATATATCCTATTTCCTATTAATTATAGTGGATTTGAGAAAAGAGCTAGACAGTATTAGGTAGTATGTAAAGATGGTAAGTTAATATCCAAAATACAAATTTATAGTGCGTTATAGTTTCCTTTATGGCTATATGAAATATAATTTTATTAGTTAAACGTTTTCAGACGCACTTCATATTGTACAACGTGACGGCATGTTATATTATGTGACCGGTTATATTGGAACGCGGTTATCAAAGACTCTGATGTGATTAAGCTCCAATTATTATTAATTATCAACGACTGTGGGAGTGAAATTGTGATTAAGGAGGTAATAACGATTGTTTGCACCACGGTCGACAGGAAATTTCGCCAATACGGGGTCAACGACGCGTGAACAACGCGTGTACCGCACCATAGGGATGGTGTGTTTTGCATAACATAATATGTGTGTATATAGTCGTTATTATTACAATGCTGTCCTTACGCACTCGCAATGTATACATAATATAAACATAGCGTAGGTATATTAGGTATATATATATAATATATGAGGCGAGAAAGGAAACCCTTTGATGATGGTCGCAGAGTCGATAACAATTAATTGTCACCTAATTTGTACCGGAAAAATGCGGAGAAAATTACTACAGGTATACACATATAAACAAATTGCCAAATAAGTAAACCTAAACCTAAACCAACTAGTTATTACAATAACTACCTATGTATGATGTATTATGTATATAAATAGCTTTGGCGATTGTATAGGTATGATTTATAATATAGGTATATTATCCAATATGTTTTATTCAGTGGAACAGAATGAAGTAGAAACAGCCAATTAAAATTATTTGATTAAAGATTACCTCCTCTTCAAATGTACCACCCTTCTGGAAATGTCTTTTTTTAAGTATACCTATAAAAAATTTATCATTTAAGTATAAATAATTTAATAATATACGTTTTTATGTTCGATAAAACTATAACAGAAAGATTTTGTCACTTTGCAATGAGGTAGGTACTCAATATTATTTTACCCAATTTTTATGGTAATTTAATTGAACCACCTTAAATGTGTGTTGGGAGCCTCTCATAGTATATAATATATGTTATCAATTTTTTTCATTATTAACCGTGAATCAGAATTATCTACCAAGTCGATCACAATTAGTTCCGTTTACACATATAGGTCGATCGAGATAACATAGACAGTATTCACGATATTTTAAAACAAATATACCTAGAGAGCCTATATAGGCTCTCTAAATATACCGAATCACTGTCTGCTCTGTACGAAATGGAAGATTATATTGATACAATTATATGTTTGAAATTGGTTAACCAATATAACCCCGGCTTATTAGAAAATATGTATTGAACCGAAAACAGTCGTACACAATGTACACGGCGTGTACATCGTTTGATGAAATTATCAGTCGAATGCACTTTGCACTACGAAGAGTAAAAACGCGATGGGGACGGTGTTTAGAAATTGAATAATAACAAAACGTTGTTGGAAATATGAAAATAATATAGCAACACCCCCAGATACATTCCCGGCATATCGTTCCAGTCGGGTAATCAATGTGGGCTCTAAAAAGCTCTTTTGCTGCACAGAAATCTGCGTGGTGTGGTGATGTGTTCTACCAAACAGTGCCAAACCGACCCGTCAATATTAATATCGAGTTACCATAAAAGGCCCTGTACGGCTGTACCCCTTTCCTTTCCCCGTCATGCGTCGTATTCTATAAATGTGGTTGGAGGGTCGGAAAGAGCTGCAGTAGAAAACAACCCAAGTGCATAACAAATTATAATTATAAATGCGTGATCAAAACAAATCGAAACATAGAATATGTAAATAAAATGTACGAAAATCTTCAGATTTAATTTTTTTATTATACCTAAACCTAATATATTATAGATATGTATTATTATTCTTCAATAAAATTTTTTTTATTTCGACTTTATAAATAACTATTCATAGTTTACACACGGTTGAAACATTAGTGAATACGCCTACTATAATACTGTAGATTACTTGTGTAGTAATGTATATAATGTTTCATGTTTGTGTCTATTTTAACCATCCGATTATTTTTAGTTATCTAAATATTTTTTAAAAGAATATATTATATTTTTAATGGAGGTTCATTTAATTAAATTCTTCCATATTCTACACAAACGTTTTTAATGTGTCAATAAACATAATAAAAAGTAATTTTCAATTACTATAACTATATTGTTATTTATTTGTATTTCGGATAGTTAGCTTTTACAGTTTAGTACGTTTATATCTTTTAATAGTCATACTAAAAAATATATTATAAAATTTATAATCACTCGATAAGCTCTATATGGTTAGTAGAGGGGAATACCTGCCCAATCCAATGCATACACGCATATAAGTAAGTATTTTTTTTATATCTATACACTATATTATAGAAGTAGATCGTATACACGTCTTAACGAAACTCAATCATATACACTGACTAGTTTAATTACTTATATATTATTATTCAGTGTTGGAGAAATCTCATAAATGATTTAAAAAATCAAAATACACAACACCAAAACTTAGTATAAACTACAAAGGTATAATATTAAACATAATAAATAATAAGATGAATAGTTTTTAAAAGTAATTTATATACCAGAATAATTTGGCTATATAGTATAGTTGCCATTACATATATACACTTCAAAGAGAATCAACTAATGATATTTTTACAAACAAATATAAAAATGTCTAAGTTGGCAATGACTAACGACAGATTACAGGTATTCTGGTATGTTCTAAGTATAATACATCAATATGATATACTTTAATTGTAAATTACAAACATTTCAATAAAAAAAATATATATGATATGCTTGTCATATAATATTATACATTGAACCTACCTAAATAAATACTTAAATGTTTGTAATTCAATGATAATATTTTATGTTTTATTCTAATTACATTTTATTCCTTAAATACAGTCCTTAAACATAATAAGCAACTTCCTTTTGAGAAGTGCAAATAATGTCTTATATTATTTGATATAAATCATTGACTTATTTATTTTGAACCAGCAAAATTTAGTATTGATTACACGAATGAGTGATTTTATTATTAATCTGAATGTATTATGATAAACAATTTGCTGCAGTTTAGTATTATAATATACAATAATTATTTACATTTATATTTTTCTTAAATTTCTAAAAAAGTATAAGCTTTTAATAATTACAATAAAAACAAATTAGTTTAGTATACCTAGTTTAAAATCAACGTTTTAAAATATCAATGCTACGGCTGAAAATGGTCCGTATGTGTAAGTATTTTATACTTCTAATGAATCGTCTAAGAATATGGGCAGGGAACGAGAGAACTAATGACTTGGCTAAAAACACAAGTTTTATATAAATCCGAAAGAAAGAACAAACAAGCCACGTTAATGATCCACATGTGATTATACGTAGCATATACATGGGTTCATCCAAGGGACATCTAATTTATAGATGACCTTGATGACGCAGGATGCCAAAAAAAAGTTAATACTTTACTAAGAGGGAATAAGGGCGTTTTGGCACAGATCACAGGAGCTTTTTGACGTTAGTCGACAAGGGTCGAAGTAATCTTGTGGTCGGTTAATCGCAAGGAATTACGGCGCTTATCGTTGGTACTGCGGGTCCCCAAATGACCAGTAGTTGTACACCAACTACCACCATCACATATTAATCCTCGTTTTATAAACTACTATATGGTGTTTCACGCCTTGCATAATTCATAGAGTTGGCAGGCAACCGATGACAAGACATATATACTCGGTCCACAAAACACGGTGTTCCAAATTGCAATAAAAGGTGGGAAGAGGGTAACACTAAATAAATCCTGTTTTATAAAGAGGCTGTAATCCGTTTCGTTTAACCCATGATCCCCGGTCTTAATTAAACGCCATGTAATTTCATGTCTCATTTCACCAATTAAGATATACACTGTTTTAAATGTAGGTATAATACAAGTTTCAACGTTTAAAAATTATCTAAAACATACAATTAAATAGTGTGTTTGGATATGGAAAAACTAAAATAGTAAAACTTGATCGAATCCTTGTAACTAATATGGATGTATAAAAGCTAAACTGTATAAAATAAAGTATATAAGAAATTAAAGTTTAGTTACTTTTAACTGAATTACATAACGAGTTTAGTACTTTTTTCCAAAAGTAAATTCTAACTTTACAAATATTAATTACGTTGTAACAATACGTACTTAGTTACTATTATTAATACTTTATTAGTAATACTTTACTATATTAAAGTCACAATAATGATTTTTTGGTTCAAACTTCTTTAAAAATTGAAATATGTCAATTTTTAAATTTTTTTTTTAATATATCGTTTTTAGGATTTTGAGGGGATAATATCAAAAATGAGAGAAAGTTGATCTAAAGTAGACTTGACAACAAATTCATATCTGTTTTCAAAATTCTTATCGATTCATTATTTTAATCGGTACGTTGAAAATAGTATACGTCTATAATAATTCTATGTTACACGTGTGTTAGACAAAGACAGAAAATCGCCACTTCTAATCCCTTTAATTAATAAAAATTTTATACATTAAAATCAAATAGTACCAGGTTTATTATATTTAGTTTCAGGACTGATAAATATGATGGATATCCACAAGATACAACCTACGTTTTTGTATTAAAACACATATGCAGATGGTCACATCTAACAGAGAACTTAAAAATGTATATATATATATAGGAACCATCAAACCAACATACGACTGGTAAAAACATTTTTATTATCGTGTTATATATAGGAATGGATATAAAATGACATAGTCGATACCTACTTTGTGTCTCGGTCAATACAGTTAAGAACTTTATGTACTGTTAAAAAGGTAAACCTTTAACACAAATATAAAATTAGACATAAAAAGTTACAGACAAATGTAATTCTAAAAATATTATTGGTCTTACCGCGGTATATTATTATTGGTAATTGATAATTAACAGCTTTACTGTATTACAACGCTACGGGTATATTCTAGAGTCAAAGATTTCAGCAAGTCCGAAATAAATGAAACACGGAGGTAGGAACTAGGAAGTAGTTTTTAACATCGAAATAACGTTCCGTCGGTGTCATAAAAACTATTCTATGACGTATAGAGGGGGTGGGGTAGGGGAGCACAACAATGATAACATTATACGTATATTAAGATGTCAAAAAATAAAAAAATAAAAACGTTGAAGAAAATCGAGATGTAGGTACTCGCGCGGCACAGTACGACGATTCAATAACAGAATACACGATAATAAAATAAAGGTAGGTATATATTATTATTACTGTTACGTATAATAATATATACAATATACCTACATATATAAGTACACGACGACGACACCACACATGACCGTGGTCGTAGTGGCGGCGGCGTTTAGCATTCTACGACATTCCACGACATGCGGAGAACTCTCCATCACCCACAGCTTGTTAAAAACCATTGTAAGACCAAAGCCGCGCGAATACTATTACAAAAAAAAAATCCAAACCAAACGTAACGAACGGATAAAAAGACGAAAAAAAAAAAATAAGAAAACGAAACGCAGTGAATAAAACAAAACGTGGAATAAAACACGCTGCTCCCGATTGCCGAGTACATTATATACGCGTATAAGTACATAGCCCGACACTATGCGCACGACTTAAGTACATACCTACGTATATTGTATGCCTACGTATAGCGACCTAACATTATAGTTCCTTACACACACACACACACACACACACACCCGCGCGCACTATATAATAATATACATATTAAGTAAAAATATATACATCAGATGCTGAGTGTGTGTCGTCGTCGTCGTGCTTGACAATTTAATGTTTTGCGCATACGAGTCCTTTATTGGGACGCTCCGCCGCCGTCAAACTCGCGCGCGCCCGGCTAGCTGCGGTGTTATGCAAAACCCGTCGTGAAACAACATAATAATTATTGTGATCAACACGATGTTTAGTCGTGTCTCGTCGTCGTCGGTCCGTCCGTAATGTGAACGAGGCGGGAAAAACGAAACTACGCGGGACGAAGAGACGACCGTCCGTCAAACGCCGCCGCTATTGCGATTCTCGACGACTCGCCGCGTTACGGCAAATAGTGAGGATAATAATATCGTATAATATTTTAGTGTGCCGTGCGTGCTACAAGTGGCCGCCGGGGCGGCGATCTGCCGCGCCGACACCTGTACGGCGTAAAAGTCTCTCTCGACGCTATATTATTATTATTATTATTATTATTACTATTGTCAATGGTGGGCGGGGTCACGATAATAATTAGCTCGAGTCGAGTTGAGTTAACGCGGTCACACGGAGATCGTTAAGCGAGAACATTAGGTACAGTTTACAACGTTAACAAATAATAATTTCCATTTTAGAATACTATACACTGCAGCTTATACCCATGAATGACCGATTAAATAAATTACGAACAACCGAAATATTAAGTATTAATTTCAAATATAAAAACAATTTAAGATGGTTTAATATTAAAATATGACATTTGTAATAAAATATTTTTTTTAAAAAACTTTAACGAGTAAAAAAATTATTGAAAACTTTAAATTCACTTTGAAATAATTTGATTAATATAATATAAATTATGTTATAAGTAATTCAGTAAAATGAATCACAATTGTTTGATACATATTTTGTGCGTATCTAGGTATGTGTAATATTATTTTATCAAGAAACTTATCAAAAATTATAGTATTGGTTTTAGTACAGTTATTAATGCACAAAACCATAAAAACCAAAAATTTCAAAAATATTTTTTTTTTAAACTCGATGAATTATTTTAACGGATAAAAGCTAAGTTATTTCAACGGTAAATTAAACTAGTCAAAATCTTAAATTAATTAGAAAACAAACTAACTATTTAACAACCACCTTATTGTAAATTGTAATTATACAATACGTCAATACGCATAACATACTCGTAGAGTCGTATGTTATAACTTATAATATTAATACTATATATTTTAATGTTATTATCACATTTATATTATGTTTATTACACGACTAGTATGACCTATTTATACATTATTACATTATTCATTGAGCATTTTGTTCAATCATCTACTTCGTAAATATAATATGATAAATGATACAATAATAGTCACAAACGTTTAAACCTCGCGTTACTCAATCGGCGATCCCGAACTGAATATTTGTTTTTAAACAAATGTAGGAAATATTGAAATTAATTAATTTAATGATGGTGAGGAAACTTTAAAAATATTAATTTTTAAGATAATAGTTAATAAAACAATATATTTAACTTTAAAAGTATAAGTAGTAATATATAAAAATAATTTTTAACTAGTTAATTCATAGTTTTAAATTAATACATAGGAAACACATAGTAAAACACCGTTAAAATTTTTTTTTAGATAATAATTTAATATTTTGTTAATATTCTATCTCCATCCTATTATACATATTATCCTATTCTTATTGCACTATACCTGCAAGGGGACAGAGATACATATACGTATACATAGAAGAATTGAAGGAATAATAATACATAATATTATATGATATATCTAATTGGACCTTATTTATAATTAAATTAGGTATATGATTTTTTTTTAAATGACAGTTATTATCATGTTATGCATATCAATACAATTTAATAGCTATTATATTAAATTAGATTCATTAATAATGATAATAGTAAATCGTGAGAAAAATATAGTTTATAACACAAAAACAGAACGACGTCTAAATATAAGGTAAAAATTAATGTTACAGAGTTGGATTTATGGAAACAACCTTTTCAAAAAACTTTTTCAAATACTAGAATAGATTAGTAGTTATTAGTATCAATTCCAATTGCATTTAATAGACATTAATAACCAAAATTAAATTGTATAAACGTTGCTATATAAATATAACTTGTCTTAAATAAAACTGTATTGGTTTAATCAGTTTAATGAATAGTTCACATTTTTTGAAAATGCTTGTCAATTATATTTACTTATAATAAGACGATGAACAACTCAACCAAACAAACATTCTCAAACATACAATTATACCAAATAACTTAGCTGTAAAACTTCAATTACTAAAAAATGATTTTGTTTTTCTTTAATCGCTAGTAATTTTCAAAATATAGATATTCCATAGTATGAAACTTTTAGAATACTTCTTATATCCAAAGCCATAAAACAAATTGCACAGTAAAACAGATAACTTTCTTTAAAACAATAATCTATTCATAGCCACTCAAAATAGAAAAAAACTATAACCTGATTAAATGTGAATAATACCTTTACTCATAAAAAATAATTGAACACTAAATCTTAAGTACTATATCTAAAACTACACATTTGATGACTGTATAATATATTTATTATCCGCAGTTAAGTGTTTATGCTATACAAGTAGATTTAGTTAACAAACATAATAATAGTTAATCTTGTTGAATATAATTATCAAATTTGTAACCTGCTTTACACTATTAAATTTTTAAGTGACGTTGTGTAGAAATTGTCTATTATTTGACTTTAAGATACATACATATGAAGTATACTGTATAGTG
>VUJU01002159.1:26146-41625 GCA_009835225.1 Aphis craccivora | reverse complement strand
TTTCGATCTCGCCTACTGCCGGCTCTGCAGTCGCAGTGCATTCCGACGAGTTGCACGGAACTTGCATCGGATCGGCGATGCACTCGATTTTTTTCTCACCGTCAGACTTCAACGCGACGTAATTATTCGATAAGTCGGGCATCGAATGCCACGGCTTACCGGCCAAATCTCCACGGTTCTGTACGTCATGGGAATTGATCGGCCCAGGGTTGTTTTCTCCGAAAATCTGACCGTCAGTTAACACAGATGGCGTCTGGATATCTATTTTTTCCCCGTCGGCGATTGTACTGTTTTCAGATGTTGTTGTCATCATAATATCGGGAGCAGAAGAATACAAACGTTTTGTCGGCAAGCCCGATAAATCACTAAGTTCTGAAACTTTTTCCTCCGAGGTTGATGCCGTCATAGTCTGATTATCGTTGATAATAATATTATTCTGCATAATAATACCTAATCGTAAATATATTATATACTTTATAAACTATAAATTCGTAATGTTTTCAAACAAGAAGAATAATTATGAAACGTAATTTTTGTAATTGCTGCTCTGCTAGTGCTATACTATTGAAGGCTGAATTAGGAATGTTATATTTTTGTACCGGCGCTCGACAGCATTATGTTTATTTCAAACTATGTAGTTGTCAATAGCAACGATAATTATAGATGTTTATAGTTTTTAAATGGAAATAATTTTTTTTTTAAACTATCATATGAACGATTTTAAATTTTATTTTGTGTAAATACACGACTCTTTAGAAAAGAATATACATATAATATATGTTTGCAGGATGGGTACAAATAATTATATTATTTATATTATAATATACACTGTATATTATACAGCTGTTAGTTTTATTCATAATAATATAATATTAAATATCCGGAATTGAGAATAATTGTCCATTTAATATTTTAATATAATATGCGTACTTATGTATTTTTTGTAACAATAATTGGTATAAATTAATACGTTTTGGTAACACATTTCGAATACCTACCTATATGCACTGAAATAAATTATAATTTAGTATGCAACAGCATGTTTTTTTTTTTTTTTTGCTACCTACGTCCAAATGGAATATTATCCCGATGAAAATAGTTTTATTTTTATTTTGCACGTTTTTGCACAGTATAATATTATATTATTATTGGAGCTTGTTTAAATGTCTTATACGGATAGATCACAGGTCTGCGCGTATTATATATTCGCCATATCACGTTCCTACGTTACATACGTAATCATTTCCTCTGACAATTGTGTGCGAAACTGCAAAAGTCGTATACTACTCATTACATTATATAAAGTTATGTGAGCAATACGTATCGTGTACATTTTACTACAACGCGATGATATTATAATATTAATATGATGTACCGATATCAACAGGATGTATATTATACGGTACACCACGTATAATATTATTGTCGTTATAGTTGCGTATTATGCGTCTACCCGCGGGCCCCAAGTCTTCATCATAATCATCATATACATACTATTTCAAATTTTACAGTTCTCTCGTCTATACTATACATTAGTATATTACTATATATTTACGTTATAATTAATTACAAAATAGTATAATATTTTATATTTCTCGCTAACACAATTATAGGTGTATGTGGTACAGTATATTATATACCTAACCTTTTACCTATGTGTATACATATAATATATTATAGTATTATTATTTTAAATAGGTACTTCTAAGGAAATATTTACGAATTCATGAATCATAATAAATAATAATATTTATATGTATTGTGTATTATATTATTATCACTTCAATAATAAAAATTGATAAAATACCAGAGCCCACAACCAACATAGCGGAAAATCTGCGTCCGTCGGCTAGCTTGTCAATTTATACTATTAGCAATCTAGTTTATTATCTATATCTGTGCCGATAATTTATCGACTGGTATAATATAACTATCGATAGGTAGCTTATTAGTCTATAAAACGTATGAAAACTACATCTGCTGCGGCCTCCTTAAATAGGTTATATATAGTTACTAAATCTTATTAAAAATATCTTTTATTTATAGTAGCAAAGTATGAAATGAGAAGGGGCCCTTTAAATTTGGGGGCCCTGTACTATAATGCACTGCCTGCACATGCGTAAATCAGGGCCTGTATAAGGTACCTATAATTGTAAAATGTGTGCATTGATTGCATTATGTCACTGCACCTACTAAGTAGGTACTAACAACTGCATAGCAAGGCATTTTAATAAATTGTTTGCTTTTTCTATAGGTTTTATTAACAGAACCATCAACCCAAAAATTCGTTAACTTATTTAAAATTGGCATTGGAGTTGTTTATTTATGCCTACAGTTATTTCTGTATTGCCATTTATTTGATAATATTCACTTAAATGTAATTAGTAATTACTTATATAGATAGTCCTAAATTTATTAAACTTGAATAAAATAATAACAAACTTACATTACACAGATACAATCTGTCAACCTTGGTATATATTCTAGTAATTGGACGAATATGGATTTAAAGTTTAAGAAGTTATTATTATTGGCCATGCAGATGAATAAAGCTAATGAAATAATGATGAAAGCTTCTATGAAAAAAATAATAAACTTCCAACTATTTGCCAGTGTAGGTATTATTGTATTAATTTATTGCCTATTAACGGCTAACACGTCTATGAAAAAAAAAGTATTAAAACAAATGCTTTAAAATTTTAGGTTTTGACGACGTCTTACAACATTGTTTCTGTCATGGTGAAAACAATTGGAAAATGAAAAGAAACATCACATAATAAATAATTAACTGCTTTGCACAAGCACTATTAACAGTTTTCAATGTTTATATAAAAATAATTAAAAACATTTAATCAATATTATAGTTTGCATATAATATAGATAAAAGGGACTCATGTTTGACTCTAATACATTAATCATTTAATTGTTTATAAAAGTAATAAGTCTTACTTATAGATATGTAGAGGTCCACACATAAATAAATTTAGCATTTTTAGTTGATTTAATTTTAAAGTTGTAGAATAATATTATAATACAAAAAGTGTAATATTTTAATAAATTGTATAATTTACAAACAGGAGGCATTTCAGTTTATTAATTTATTTATATACATAGATACTATGAATTGGTAGTTTTTGTAACCTTTTTCAAATTTTAAATTAATGAAATAAGATTTAGAAATATTTTTACAAAAAACACATTTGTTTATAATATGATAAAATTCATAAGGTTTAATAATTTTTTAGCACTTAAATATTAATGAGTTTTAGTAACCATCGTTTTAACCTTTTTTAATTTTTATATAATGCAATAAATTATATTTTAATTTAACATGCATTCAGTTCATTGACAATGGATTATTTGTCTTCCTCGCTTGATCTTCTCGACTGCTTAGATTTACTTGTTAGCGATTTGTAAATGGACATGGCCTATATTAAATTAAACAATAATTGGTTTCAATTAAAATATACTTGACAATCCAGTAATTTAATTAAGAAAACATTATTTACCTGTGTAACCATTGATGAAACATCTGAAGTGTTGCTAGGAATAATAACTGTATTTGTAGATTTAGCTAATTTTCCGAAAGCTTCTACGTATGATTCAGCCACTTTAAGAGATGCAGCATTATAGCCATCCTAAAATCAAATTTTGATTTCAATAAAATTTATAGAATCTACAGATAATAACATTTTAATGTCTAGTGATTATTAAAAAATATGTATTTAAATATAGGTAAACGTAATAAAATTTATTATTTTTACCAATTAGCATTAAAAAAAAAGACTATTAGTCATAATAACTAGTGTTTAAAATCAAATGTTATACATAACTGTTTGTTTAAGTGCATCAGCTATCAATCGTATTCCTTTGGCTTTGGCTTCAGCTACTGCTAATAAAGCATTGGCTTCTCCTTGTGCTTTATTAATTTGCTCTTGTTGTTCAGCCTCTAAAATTAATGTTTTATAAAAATACAGAATATATTCTAAGATTAAACACATTTTAATAAGTTACCTGAAGCTAAAATCGTTGATTGTCTTTTTCCTTCAGCTACATTTATATGAGCTTCACGAATACCTTCAGAATCTAGAATAGCTGCACGTTTTTTTCTTTCAGCTTCCACTTGCATTTGCATAGCTTCTTGTACTCTATTAGGAAGTTTTATATCACCTAAATTAAATTAAACTAGTAATTATAAATTACAAAAAAAAGATAACTGAATTCATAAAAATCTTACGAATTTCATAACGGAAACATATTAATCCCCACGATGCACTAGCTTTATTAAGGCTTTCAACAATTGCATAATTTAAGTTCTCTCGTTCTCGAAAAACTTTATCCAAAGATATTTTTCCTAATTCTGATCTATCACATGAAAATATCATCTTTAATAAATATTAATATAAACTTCAAAAATAACAATAAAAGACTAGTGTTGTTATAATACATTTCAATATGGTCAAATAATTAAGTGTTTTGTTTTAATTTTTTTTTAACTGATTGAATTAAGATTTATCACTTTTTTTACCTCATTGTGGTTTGAGCCAATTGAGTAATTGCAAACTCTGGATCTTCAACTCCATAACTGGCTAAGTAAGGATCACTGACTTTTAAATATAATACACCATCAATATTGAGTGTTACATTATCTAAAATACAAATTATAAAATAAATATTTTTAAATTAAAATTATAAAATTAAACTTCATTCTGACCTAAAGTTACAGCACTTTGTTTAGGAATATCAATGGCTAATTCCTTTAAACTTTGTACATAACCAACACGATCTAAGATAGGTATTAAAAAGTTTAAACCTGGTTCTAAAATTCGTCGAAATTTACCCATACGTTCAACAATCCATGCCTATAACAAAGCATCAAATTATATTAAATATTACAGAAAAATATTGTAGATTAAATATATATATTAATATAATATATTCATAAAATAAATTTAGTTAATACAAATTAAGGTTTCTGTTTGTTACAAAACACAAATTATCATTGGTTTCAGATTTTTCAAAATGTTCTTAGGAAGTCCAAATTTATTAATTTATAAGAAAAATATAATGTTCAAACATGGTTAATTGTTTGGGATTTTTAACTAATTATTGATATGTAAAATTATCAGTGTATTAATGTCAGATAATTCATACAAAAGATGGATTTAAAATAAAAATAAAACAGTGGAATTCAGACAAAGTAGTAGTAAATAATTAATCTTGATTCCCCATGAACGCAATATCAATTTTATTTTTTCTGTTTTCCTTGATGAAATTATGATAACCTTACAACAAGAAAATTAACTGTATGTTTATAGATATTTAAAAAATTAATAAAAAATATGTTGCCTAGCCTCTTGCTGTGGAACAAATAGGATTCCAGTGTTAAATGGTGTACTACTTTTAAACCTCGCCAATGCAATTGATGGCACAATAGACGGTTCTCTCGATAAAAATCTTTGATGCTGAAATAAAAAAAAAAAAGTCATCATAAAGCAGGTAGTCATAAGTCACATTATTATCCAATATTTACAAAAGCTAAATATTTCACGTTTACATAATAAAGAATAATATTGTTTAAAAGTAGAAATGATAACATTACATCATAATATTGTACTGCCAAATTTTACCTTTGCAACAGTGGTGAATCGTATCGGATTGAGTCTGCAAACGAACATGATTACGAAAAAATTATAGTCAATATACAATAATGATCGTTGACTGTCGATCGAAATATTTAATTATGAATAACGTGTAAAATGAAACCGAATTACTATTGAAGTTTTTCAAAGTTATCTGTTAAGTATATTATTATTGTTGATAAGAATAAATTAAAAACTTAAAAAGCCGCATTATCAGTGTAATGTTATCGGTTCTGTCAGTTGTTAGAAAAAGTATCAAATCAAAACATAAAAATACAGTAGTATAATGCAACAGTAAGTTGAACAGTTGTACGAATTAAGGAAAGCTTAAAAGTTAAAATAAATACAAATATATTAAATTTAATATCCTAAAACTATACAGAACCTATTATAGACGTCGTATTAAGCTCAGTTAAAAAAGATTACGCGGGTATGACAGTGATATGGTCTGATGGTCACGGTCACGTCGTTACGGTGTTCTGTCAGTTGGCCACAGTGGAAAACGTGATAGACGTCAAACGATAGTAAAGTTATCATCGGCATCGGCGTACTCACGTCTACTCGGTCTGCGGATAAATGCGGTAAACAAAAATAATAATAATATAATAATATTGTAATGTAATTATTCTTTTCGTTCTTCCTTTTTTAATTTTTATTGTAATAAGACTATAAAAAAACGATTAACGAAAACGACCTATTAATAATATATTGACATTTCTGTATCTGTTCGTGGCGTACCTATCGCACAGCCATGCCGAAATACTATTGTGATTATTGCGACACGTATCTGACTCACGATTCGCCGTCTGTGAGGAAGACCCACTGCCAGGGCCGCAAGCACAAGGATAACGTCAAGTTCTATTATCAAAAATGGATGGAGGAACAGGCACAGAACCTGATCGACGCCACGACAGCTGCGTACAAAGCTGGTAAGATCGGCATGAAGGGAGTGTGCATACCGCCGCCGAACATGGGCCAAGCCGCTCCTCAAATGCCCATGCCACCCGGTTCGATCATGCCGCCCGGACAGATGCCCATGGGCGCACCGCCAATGATGTCCATGCCGCCGATGATGCGACCACCCATGGGACAGATGCCGATGGGAGCGCCGCCGCCAATGATGCCCCCGATGCCACCAAATATGAGACCGCCAATGATGGCCAATCCACCTCCTAATGTCCAAGCTCAACAATAGAATAAGTAAGCGTTTGTTCATTATCGACATAACCGATACTCAATCTCATCAATTATAATCCAAACTGTTCTTATTTTTATGTAATTTATAAAATTAAAAATATATTGTTATACACATTAGTATAAATAATTCAAATGCTTTGTGTTATTTGTTATTTTATTTAGCAATCATTTTCAATCCCGTAAATCAATTTTTTCAATGTGTTTAGTTTTTCCTTGTCAATTATCATAAATACGTTATAATTTTAAATATTATATTATAATATTAAATAAATATAATACATTTTAGGATGTTACCTTTTCTTATACCAATTATTGATTAGGTAATGTGTACTGATAATAATCGTAATTTATTTAATTATAGTGATAATTATTTTTGTGCATCGTAGAATTATCTAGCAAAGATGCACTGAATCATTGCAGAAATAATTTATTAAAATCTCAAATAAAGAGAACTTTGATTATTTAAAATGAATTAGTCTTGGTTTTGATGAAACTGCAAATATTTTTGGAAGTAAAACTGAAGTATGAAAAAATCGGTTACAAAAGATTATTTTAAATAGTACAAAGAAAAAATATCGTATTATATTCATTTTTGAGTTAATTTATTCATTATTTAATAGCATTAACTTCTGCTCGCAATAAATTTGTTTCAATTAAACAAACTTCTCTAAGTAGTAATTATATCAATAAATTATTTCATAAATCTATTAACGTGAACACATATTTTATGATGTTTAAAAAGTTATAATTTAAAATACTAGGTAGTAACTAATGATACGTTGGTTAAGTTATCATCGATCAATTCATGCAGTCAAAGAGTGTTATAAATCGATATTTTGGCATGTAAACTTATACACATTAACGGAATAGATTTTTGCTTCATTATATAGGGGGTATTGTGTTACAAATTACCTAGTCAAGTTTTTTAATAATTTCAATTGTCCTAGATGAAGCTTTAGGTGCAATAAATAATTTAGGTAAAGTCTTATTCGTTTAATTTAGTTTTTTTGAAAAATGAATGATAATAATAATAAACATAATACAAATATTTGACTTAAGCACAGAATGAAGTATTAATTATAATATTACTAAATGTCATTAATTTTTTTTTATATGATAAATTAACCATTTATAAATCATAAGTCAATATCAATAAAATTGAACTTAAAACCTAACTCAGTTCAAGTGCCATATCATAGATTAATTTAGGTATCTAGCTCTAGTCTATTAAATATGTCTTTGTTGGTAGCAATAATTGTGTATAGTTGATTAATTGGTAGGTCTCTATTAATAATATAAATTAATGACAATGAAACATTTATTTTATTTCAGGTATACAAACTTGTTGGTTCGCATTAACAAGACAGTCATTAAATATTATATTATGTGTATTCTCAACATTACCTACATAATGAAATATTAATAGTATTCAATATTAATTAATTGGTAACTAAGATATGTACTAATAATATTTAATTTGTATAATATTATAACTAAATATACATCTTCAATTTGGATGGTTTTGGTTTAATTGTTGCCTATAAAAATATGGCTATTTGAGTAAAATATTGTATTTTAATATATAATTATATTAAAAAAATTTATGATATTTTGAATTAATTTTAAATTATGTGTAATTTGAAATACTTGTACCTACATTCATTTTTAATATTTTATTATTAAAAAAAAAAAAAAATGTATATAATGCTTCATTATTATTTCTCCTCATCATTTTGTTTCAACTTATTTTAGATATTATAGCATTTTGTTAGTATGATATAGTGTTTATTATAGTGCAATTAGTGCAATTAAGTTGCCAACTATGACTAATATAAATTTGGTAATTATATAGGTATTAGTATATTTCAGTAGATACTCAGTTGATAGTAAATCTTAAAACTTTTTTTAGTGTACCAAATTTTATTTTCTAAAACTATTTTACCTTATTTTTTATGTTAAAAATAAATAAAAAAAGGTGTACAAATTAGAGTTCTAAATTTTCTTACAGTAGGTACTGGTGCTAAAATTTGTATGCTGGAGGGGGGCTGTGTCTAAGTATAAGGTTTTTACAAGATCTCCACAGTCTTGCAATGTAAATATATAAAACTATATACTTAATCTAAACTAACCTTACATGGCTTGCATAAGTGTAAGACCACACACAATTATACATTCTAAAATTAATGTAGGTACCTGAAATTGTTCCTCAGTTTGTTAATGCCTAGTAGTGGTATTGACTGTCTTCTGTCTCCCTCCAACTAGACAATTATTATGATGTCAGCAACAAATTTGATATTTAAGATTTAAAATGTTCAAGATGTAGGTATTTAATATTGAAATATTATATTTGTGGAGGTATTTGTTATTGGGTAATAAAACAATTCAAAATCAATTCTTTAAAATTATCATATATTTGCAAACAAATAACAAATAGTAACATTTTAAATCTTCAAAAGTCTGCAGTAAGTAATTAAAATATTTTCGTTTTATTTTGTTTGTATTATTTTCTGAATAAATTATAAAATAAAAACATTAAATGCATAGGTACCTGGGTACAATAAATCCACATTTCTTAGGTGTATTGTGTACCATAAAATATTAATGTAATAATATGTATTATATAAAAATAACGTTGAGGGCAATCTTGTACATTTGATCACGAATATTTACATTAGGTTGGTAGGTATATAAAATGAAAAAAAAGTTTTAAGTACATAATTTATATTTAAAATTAAAGTTTTTTCTATGGATGAATTTCCTAAATATCTGAGTCGATTAATAATAGTTAATATTTAGGAAGTAAATAATGACACGTCATTGTATTAATTATTAGCTATTTTTCGAAGACAGTAGAATATAGGTTTGACTTCTATTAATCCTAAATTAATTTTATTACATCGTAAAATAATGAATAAGGGTTGATATAAATGATATAATGGACTTTCACTCTGCGACGTTTGTAAGTACGAAAATATTTTTGCTTATGTATAAAAAAAAACTAAATAAATAAATAATATTACCAACATTACTAATAAAAAATTTAATTTATCAAATCGCCGCTGTTTTGTGCCTCTCTCGAGCTCGTAGATTTGTAAAGACTAGAAGACGCTTACATGTATATACGCAATATTATAAACTAGATAGGTACTTAAACATAATATGTGTGTACTTATACTATATACAGTGTCTAAATTAAATAACATTTGAAACGATGATTCTTTATATTATATCATAGGAATAGATTGAATAACATATTATATTATAAGTTTTATTTAATTTATGTACCTATTTATAATATGTTCGACTTATTCGTATTGACGCGAGTACAGTCGGCAAACGAAAAGCGAATTAAAAATGTCGGTCTTGGCCAATTAACGCATATATTATAATATCTCAAAGGCGAATAATTTCTGTGTCAGTCCGCACAAAAGGTTAACCGCAGCGTGCGCGATCAGGGTGCAGCTGATGACGTGTAGAGCAACTACGTCGCCAAAGACCGGTCAAAGGGAAGTTTCCAGAGCGGAACACGTGGGCGCGGCGACGACGGCGGCCTGCAGGCCTTTGAGCGTGCGGCTGACGAGCGCCGCGGACCTGGGAACGACCGACGGCCCGTCGTCGTCTTCGCGACAGTCTTCCTGTATGGTCGAAGCCAGCACGTTGGACTTGCGGAACGACGAACCGGAAGGCGTTCGCCTGAAGTGTCCGGAAGCCGTCGAATGCAACTGCGGCACCGGAGTGTGGACCGCCCGGGTCGGCGGCGGCGGTTGCTGAAGCCGGACCACCGCGGATTGCTGCGTTCGCCTGCCGCCCGCCATGTTTGTCTGCAACAGGAGCCGCTTGAAGTCGTACCTTGCGGCGGATCGGTCGTCGCCGCGCGGCCTGTACCGGTCCGACTGACGTTCCGGCGACCGTCGTACCGCAGCCGCCGCGGCCGTGATCTGCGGTTGTGTTCGATGCTGCTGCTGTACAGGTGTCGTTTGTACGGCGGCTGCGACGGGCACCGCCGCCGGTTGTTGGCCGAGCAACCGTTTCTTGGACTCGTGGATGGCCGCGTACAGGTCCATGGCCGACCGACCGGACGCCGGACGTACGTATAACGGCTGCTGCACCGCGGACGTCCGGTGTCCGTCGCCGGGCGGTGACTGCAGCAGTGCAGGCGCCGGCGTCCGGTGTTGCTGGGTCTGCGGCCGTCCGGTCGGACTCGCCCGGCAGTCTCGTATCGGCGATATGTTGTTGCTGCTCATGTCGATCCGGCCGGCGCTCCGATCGTTCTTCACCGGCGTGGACGCCGACACGTTCCGTTCGTGACCGGCACTGCGGTCGCGACCACTGTTGTCGCCGTTGACCGCCGACATCGAGGTGGGTGGCGTGCCACGGCTCGTATCTAAAACGTGCACACGGAAAATCGGATGTTACACACGCTGTATGAAAGATGTGTCGAAGCACGTAGGAATGCAATACCTTTAAATGTGTATAATTATATATCGTTTATACCTAACCCATAATGGGTGCAGAAAAGTGTGTACAGGAAAGCACGGTGTATATTGTGTTTCTGTACATAGGTAATACAGAGTGTGCGATGGCTGGGACATCGATGGCCGATTTTCACGTACCGGGCGGGTGTGGTGAGGTATATAATTGGATGGACACACGTGTATTTCGACTCGTGTCGTTTGTTAAATGTATATAATAATATATCGTATAGGTATAGTGTATAGAATCATATATTATCAATAATTTACGTCCATAGTGCACACGGATTCGATAACCGTCTAAACATTATTTTCATATTTTATTTAAGGGATTTGCATTTTTATTATCAAAGAAAAATGTACGAGTATTTACGATCTATACGAGAAATTAGTATAATAAATAAATCTAATAAAGAAACACTACAACAGATAGAACAAAAGTAGCCGAAAGTTTAAAATGATAATTTTTTTTAGTTGTCAGCTTGAAAATTCACAATATTGGTCCTATAGGGCTTCTGCAGTTATTATTATAATTTATAAGACATAATATTATGTACATTTATTCGGACCCATTTACACTTTCATTCATTTGGATTCCAATTATCATACAAATAAGAATATTTTTTGGTTGGTATTTTAAGTCATGGGCTGCTCTATTTTGACTGTTAGTTTGATGCAAGTTTTTTTTTTTTTTTGATGGATGGTTGGGATAATTTTTTTAGTGGATTAAATTTTCGAAGAGTTTTCCTAGAGTCGGTAATAAGGTTATTGAACGGTATTACTTTGAAGTATTTTGGTTTATTTGGTTAAGTTATTAAAATTATTGTTGAAAATTTCAATGTTATTTATCATTATCATACTCTGATGATATTTTCGTAGCATAAAAAACCAATGACTGTTTTTATATCGAGTATTATTATTGTACCTATTATTTCGATTTTGGCTTATGTCTTAATCACTCATTGATGATTCATCATTCATATAGAAAATGTAATAAATACAATTTTATACGCTGGTCGATTAGGAAAAAACCACTTTTTCACGGTTTACCATACTTGGTATAAGAGTGTATACTTAATATTTTATTATTGCCTATAATAATATGACGTTCTGTGCGGGTGATTCGTTCAGTTTTTGGTGCGGGCTTTAGGACATTTTATAATTTATAATACTTTATAGGTACACCTACGCGGGCATTCAACGGGAAACACAGGCACGAGTGTACCGGTTAGCTGCACTCGCAGAGAACAGTGCAGGAAGGCTAAATTAGAAAGTATAGGAGTTTGTGCACAACTATACGTGGTTCGTACTATACAAACAAAATACTGAACTAGGTAGTCGATATTAATAAGATGATATGAAAAACATCATTGGTGATACCTAATAATATTTTCTCATCAGATTTGTTCGATTTTCTTTATAAAGTAATTGACGTTAATACAGTTATTTAAATGTTGTGGATTTTCTCGGATTTATTAGCCATCAATATCCCAGGGTTTTAATATAGGTAAGGCATCTAGAAAGTTTGTAAATCCTCGAATTTAGTAGTGAACATCACAATATTAAAATGTGACTATAAACAATACGACACGAATCCTTTTCAGTAGGTAATTATTATATTCTACATTCTTCATTATTATTAGTATTTAATCAATTTTTAGTTAAATTAAATTACCCTCAGGTTAAACGTTGTCACGAATAAAATGCAATTAAATTGTTATCATTTTTTGTGTTTCCCGTATATATTGAATGAATTTCAAACTTTCTAGACATCACATTACCTACATAATACACCTAGTTTGTGTTTTTAATTACTATACATAAAATTATACTCCTGGACAATAATTGGTACGTGACTGTCTTACCTTATTTCGTTAATCTAGTTTGTTAATAATCTTCAAATACCATTAAGCTACCAGTGTAAAAGTAGAAAATTTCGGTAACCAACAAAACAAAAATTGACTAGTTTACATGTAAACCCAAGCGATTTGTGATGAGTATTTAAGCTTAAATAAATGTGTGAACAATACATATACCTGTGTGATTACTGATTTGTGTGAATATGGATTAATAAAATGTACAATACACCGTAGCTGTGAAAGACTCACATATTATAAAGTATAAAATCAAGTCATCTCAACAATGTTTAACAATAGACAAATAAATAAAAATCGTTACTCAAATAACATAAATAAAATCCGTTTAATTAGTATAAAAAGTGCATGCAAATCTAAAATAATATATTTACAACAATTATTCTATACAGTCTACTCACAATCATTATTGCACTATTTGCACTCGAGGTATCATATAGCGTATTAAATAATATAAAAAAGTATTAAGTAATAATTTCTACATATTATGCATACTTAATCTAATAACACTCACATAAATACAAAAACAATATTTTATTTTCGATTGTTCACTGTTGGCGATATAAAAATACTCATGTAATAAATTATTATGTCAAAAACTAGCAATGCAATTTGAGGTTAAATCGGTTAACGACAAATGCCTTATTAATGTACCTATCTATATAACATTTAAATAAATTGTCCTTAGCAAAACGAATTTGAAATAATTAAGCGTATCAGCGTATCTGTGTTTGTGGTTTGAATTATTTTAGAAGGTTATTTTTTCCTACATTTATCAATACTTAATTTGATAATATGTTTTTTTTTTTTTTTATAAAGCATGGAATTCAAAATTTAACGATTTTACAAAGAAAACCTTAATACTTGTATCCAAACTTTATCGTATAGTATCGGAAATTATATTATTATACAATATTATTGTATAGGTATTATAAATAATGAATAGGAATATTGAAGTAATTAAAGTCATTTACAAAATTGAAAAACAGTTTTAAGAAATTGTAAATAAATAGCATTTCGCTGAAATATATGAAATATGATATTAGGTAGGCACGTAATTAGTCTTATTTATCTACATTTTTTTACGTGAGTAATAAATATATCATTTCCACTATATAGAGATTACTGCAGTATATTATATCTGATTTTTATCTATCTGTGTATAATTTAATGTGTACCGTAAATTATTTTAATATAAAACAATTAGTATAATTTGATTTGTAATATGTAGTAGGTATAGTAGTAATATACATTTAGTAATAGCACCGTTATCTTGTTCAATCCAGTCGAGTAAATGGTAAAGTTAAATTATAATTGTTTCATTTAGGGTAATGAAAATAAACAAATGTAAATTACTTTGTACAAAGGTGCTTAGCTATTTTCTTAAAATTCTTTCAGAAAAAAAACGTATAGCGTCCTCTACTCAATACAAAAACATCATGTTATATTTTTAATAAAATACAAAAGAATTAATCAAAAATTAACAATAGATAGTATTCTTTAAGTAAATAAAGTACATAAAATATATTATAATCCTCAAATTACTTGCAAATAAACAAACAAATTTGTATGCTTGCATATTTTTACTTTAGTATTTTTGAGAAGATTATGGAATGTTTTGTATTTATGTCTACTATTACTGGTACTTGTACAAGCAATAATTTACTCAAAAACGTACTTTCCTGAGTATCGTGTAACGTTAGGACGTTTAACAATCATGTCTTATCTATATATACTTAAACTCTATGTGCAATATACATATATAAATAATATATACAAATATTTTTATTTACAAAAAACCCAAAAATTCATGCAATTCACGCCAAAACAGTCAATTAGTAAAAATAAAAAAATAAATGTAGGAACATAATTTAGTCGTGTTTTTTCAATAATTAGTTTTTAAGATTAATATTATCGTATAACATTCGTTTTGTTATCCACGGCATTTTAATAAATTATTCTGGTTAATATTATATTATATACACCGATCCCAAGGAAGAAGAAAAAAAAATTTACAAATTCGACCGATTCGGGTTCGGTCATAAACGTCCCCGCTGTTTTGGTTAGCGAATAAAAAAATAACTCTTCCAAGGCGTCACCGCGACTATTCGATTAGGTACGGTGACACACTATATTATTATACAGATAATAATATGCATAGGTGGTGTGTGTGAAAAATTCTAAATACAAATCAGTGACGAAGACATACGAAATAATAATATTCTAATAATATATATAACAAATACATCCACTGAAATACGGTGCGCATTATAATAATAATGATCAAAATATAG
>VUJU01002159.1:0-26095 GCA_009835225.1 Aphis craccivora | reverse complement strand
TGTGTGTGTGTGTGAGTGTGTGTGTGTGTGCGTGCGTGAGCGGTTGAGCGTGTCTACCAAATATCCGTCCTGTCCGTAAAATGATTACCTTGAGTGGTCTGCTCGCTGCGGGCCTTTTGCAGCGCCATCAGCATGTTCGGCGACTTGGCCAACAGTCGCGGACTGGTGGCGTTGGCCTGCCTGTAACTGTCGCTGCGTTTCACCACCGACTTGATCTCGTCCAGGCTCGTTTCCAGGCACTCGGTGGGGTCTTGCATCCGGACGTACGCGCCCCGGACCACCTCTTTGGGCGACAGGCTCCGCCGGGTCGGCGATATCAGCGGCGACACGGGTTTGCCGTCGGAGTCGCCGGGACGCCGGCCGTTGTCCGGCAACACGACCACCCGGGACGGCGAGGTCCGGTGTCGGCCCAGTGCCGCGGCCACCGTCAGCGGTAGGCCGGCGGCGGTCGTCGTCTTGGACGACCTCCTCTGACCCGGAGAACACGGCAGCGGTATGGGCACCAGCGGTTTCAGTTGCTGGACGGCTGTCGGCGCTCCGCCGGTGGAGTTGCGTTCGGGTTGCACTTTCCTGGCCGCGACCACGTGCAGGCCGCCGACGCCGTTCGGCTGTTTGGTCACCGGTCGGACGTTCAACGGCGAACGGGGTATGACCTGAAGGAACAAAACGTCATAAAAACAAAATATATTAATCGATGAAAACATTGAAAACTTCGACATTGGTATACGGTTAGCGAGCAACGTATATGGCCGCAGTGGTCATCCGCACAAGTCGCTGCTCGCAATATTAATATTTATGGATGGAGACATTATTGGCCGAGGAATGGGTTTCGCCGACAGTTTTCGATGGGTACGTCATGATCACGTTGCTGTTTTTTAGATCGATAACAGAGATGAAACGCCTGTTGGAACAACCGCGTTTCGGAAGGCATCTCGTAAGATTTTTTTGAATATTATAAAACGATCGTTCAGGAAATACACTAGGTAAGTATATATGAATTTAGTAAATCAAAAAATTTAAAACGTACTCAACCTGTTAGGTTAGGATATGAACATTTCATCTCTAAAATTATGGAATATAAAACAGTTATGGTCTGTGACCAATCGGCATCAACGTTATCAACACGTTTTAAAGTATGTTCGTGTTAATGATATTTCGTACGTACGAAACAATACACCGACGAGAGTAGGTTTAAGGACACTACGGGACATTCATTTATATTTTAATCGTAATCAAGGTTTCGTCAAAGCCATCCTTTCAACAAAATATACACATACATACACACGGTTGTATTCTATCACTAGAGAAACTGCAACCGTATAGGTACGATATAGTTCAGAGGACAAACGATAATACAATTTCAAGTTCTCGGTACGAGTTACATTCCGTGTAAACGAATAATAATCATGCATACTGTCTAAATAATAAGCCGTCCGTGCCGTCCGCGTAACACAATATCGTATTATTATTATTTTAATTGCACGCGGACGGCACGCCGGAAATGTCTGCGGATGCGTACTTGTGACAAAACGGTGTTTTTGTGGTCGCTGACGGGCAACAACCGGACGTTGGCGTTCACGCACGGTCCGGGTTCGAACGTGTTGACCGTGTGCGTCTTCTTCCGGCGCTTCAAGCTGTCCGACGTGTATATGACTCGGCCCTCGGCGTTCAGCGTTACCCGGGCGCCCGCCGGCTTCTGCCGTTCCGACGTGCCGACGGCGGGCAACTCGTCCAAGTGCACGAACCCCTTGCACAGCGCCTGTTCCGGTTGTTCGACGGTGGGCGTCACCGGTTCGGGTATCGCGTAGTGCGCCAGGGTCACGTACTCGCCGTAATCGTCCAGGTCCGACGACAAGATCGCTCTCACGGCGGTCGTCTTCAGGCTCACCTCGTCGTCGCTGATCGGCGGCGTGATGACGCACATCGACGGTATGCGGCTGGTGTTGATGGTGGTCTTGACCCGGAGCCTCTCCACCCGGTCGACGCCTTCCAGGTCGGAACACTCGGACATCTCCAGGTCGACGGACGGGTTCGTCACCGAGTCCACCGGCGAACTGCACGTGTTGTGCCCGCTGTCCGGCGAATCGCCGCCGCCGTGTTCCAGACACGGCCTGGGCTTGACGTCGATCATCAGACCCTCCTCCTTGTACCTGGTCACGTTCTCCTTGGTCAGCCGGGACGGGGCCGTTTTCGACTTGTCGTACAACGCCATCGGGTCCCTCGGGCCGTGCGCGTTGTTCCGGTCGGGCAGCGAGCCGCCGTACGCTATGTCCGCCGACCGTTCGGACAGCTTGCTGCCACCCCTTTCCGGCACGTTGGGCGGCGAGACCATCAGCGACGTGCACACCGTGCCGGCCGAACTCGCGGTGGTCGAAGTGCTGCCCCGTCCGAAAACGTCGTACTCGCTCTCGGCCGACGACGACTGGAAACTGGGCGTGAGCGCCGACGTGGAGTGCAAAGCGGACATCGGTTGCGGCGGGTCCTCCTCTCTGAGCGTCTTCAGGCCGCTGTCCACGTGGAACGACGTGTAGTAGCCCTCGGTGTCGCACGAATACGTGGAACCGGTTTCGCCTTCGTCACTGGTCACCGAACTTCCCCCGTGGTAAGTCGGCTTCGTGCTTCCGCTGCAACTACTAACGCTAGACCTGAAAATGAGCATACGGATCGTGTTACAACATTATTGGTGTATAACTACAATAATCATTTATCAAATAGTTTTTGAAACATAATATAAAATATAACATTATTAGACTATTGTCATCGTCATTGTTCGAAAGTTGTACGATTTTAAATGATTACTACCTATAGTATATTAGGTGATATTATCGCTTAAGTCTGTTATACGCTATTTGTTGTTGTTGTTGTTACTATTATTTTAATTTATGGTATTTTCAACTATTTACTTTGACCTCTGTTCGTTTTCTCATCCCAATTTCATGATATCACGATATGATATATAATCTTTAACATTCGTGTACAGGATCATTCATTGGTACGTTTGGTTGAAATTTAAGCTTTTAATCAATACTTTTCCGATTTGTTATTTTTTTATTTTTATAAGTACCTACCTACTCCTAAAGAACGTGTATTAATTTCATAAATAAATTTTTTGAATTTATAAACAATACTAATTGTATGTGGATATTCTTTTTTAGTTTTAATAATCCTAATAGTTCCTGTAGAATCTGTTTAAAATGGGCATTGTATAAAATAATTTTAAAATAGTAGGTGATAAATCAATATTAAATTTCTTGTTTTATTATTACTGCATTTATATTAATTACATTTCATGATGAATTTAAATCAGTTTAGTGTAGTTATTCTCAATTTGGGATTTGTGATTCTCTTAGTCGTGGGAACTGACTATTTTTTTTGTATAACCACCCATCAGTTTTTATATATTTTAATATTTACTAACTGTACAAGAACATTTTTTTAGCGTTGCAAAATACTTTAGTATCTAAATTATGAAATTCATGATGGTCATTTTAAAAATATTAGGAATCACTGATTTATCTAATATATAGATTTATTTGACTTATGTACTTAATAAACGTACATAATTACCTTAATATAGGTATTATTATAATAACCTTATTATATTTTGTATTAGTATATAAAATAGGCACACAAAAACAAATTAACAATAGGTTTTTAAAAATTCCTGTTAATTGTCAATGATAGATTTTTCATTATATAAAATATAATACAGCTACTAATGGTTGTTAACATTTAAAATAAATATTAAATATATCTAAATATTTTCTTTTCACATTAATCTTTTTTTTTTTTTTTTTTTTAATTCCAAATGTATGTACAATATATAATGGGGTATCTTATCTCTAGCTTGTGTTTAGTATGTATGCATTAAACGTACTGACATTTAAAAATATAGTGGTTTATGTGAATGTGTCTGGTTATTTAAGATTATTTGTATACATTGTGATTTTAGTATTATTTAAAACATATACGACATACGTCTTTGTCTGCATTTCTTATAAGTGTTATTTTAACATTTAAAACTAAATAGGTATTTAAAAAAATATAATATATTTATTTAATTTACGTACCTATGTATAATATGTATAGTTAAGATTGAAACCTAACCCTGCAATGATTTTAAAAACTTGTTTTTTTAATTATTTTCAATATTATCGTAATTTTTATAATACACGTTATAAAGAGTTTACGTGTTGATTATTTTGAAATGAACGAATATTTAAGAAAAAATATGTAAATATTTATGACCCCTAATTTTTGCAATTCCAGTATTATTTAATGAAATTGCGTTTTGAATTCATTATTGCTCATACCTTGGTATGTGACTAGTCGAAGTAGACTGTCCACTCTCTGAACTTGCAGACCAATTTCCAGACGAAGAATGCACCGGTTCGTCTTTATCCCATTTTCTTCTAGCCAATCCGACTCTTCCTTTATCTCTAAGCTTCACCGATGCCGATGATGTCGTTTCTATATTTTTAAGTTGTTTAAATCTCATTCTTCCCCAATCTTTCAAGATATCAAGGTTTGACTTTTTCTCGGTCACTACAACGGTCGTGCTGCTAGACACGATGTCATCAGAATCTTTATTACTATCAGATAAAGAACTAAAAAAAAAAAGAAACATGTTATTTAAACGTTCAAGATTTGGATTAAATTTAGTTGTAGTACCCAATGACAGCTTCTAATTCTTTTTGATCAGTTCCAGCAATCGTATTCCTCCTCTTGCCTCTGGGCCTCTTGCTCTTTCGTCGTCTAACAGACGTTTCGTATTCAACGTTCTGTAGAGATCTCCTAAGCGCGCTCATTCGGTTAAAACTCCTGCCGGATACGTCAACTTCGACTATTTGCGGTGGGAATCTAAAAAAATATATAATTTATTATGATAAAATAAAAATTAATTCTGATAGAAAATGTTTAAGAGATTTCGGAATTTTCCAATTGTGTATTATCGGAAGATAAAATATGATCACTTACTTAAGTGCGATGACCTGTTGCTGTTCTTCGGGTGAGGGCAATTTGTGGTCAATTTGATCTTCTGAAACCGGACTTGGATCTCTAGGTATCCTCGATGAACAATCAGGAGCCACGGTTATATCTCCGAGAACTTCTTCCGACGTCCATGGTCGGAGATTGGTGATTGCCGCAGGCTATTATGTATAGTTAAAATCAAAATTAAATTCAATAATAATACAGACAGGTCCTTTATAATTTATAATTTAATGCAAGTATATTATAGTATATAAATATAAGTGGACACTTTTTACTGTATCATTTCAACATAATATCATGTATATAGGTCATACTATATATATAGTGGGTACGTACCACTGTTTATACATTTAAAAAATATTTTTATACATGCATAATTTATTATTATAAACATTTCAAATAATATTAATGTTGTTTATATAAAATAATAAAATATTTAACAATTTTATGTACGTGTATAGGTACTTAAAGTATATCTAACGGCATACACATGGTTGGTGTCTGAATCGAATGAATATATTGTTTTGTATATCTAACAACACAAATGCAACCTTGACCGGTACAATTGAGAATAGTCTGTAACGTTTGTCTTCTAATGAAACACTGTATGACTATTCAGATAATTCAAGGGCAGGTTTGAGAATATGAGAATAATAAAACTTTCTCGGTGTATGAGAATTTTATTTACAAAATGAAATGCCTACCTATTTAAATTTTTTATTTTACTCATATTAGTTTCAACTAGTAAAAAAAAAAAAAAAAATAATAAGTTGAATAAAGGTAACAGAAAATTTATATAGGACAATTATTTTTTTATCCATACTTTTTTTAACGTGAATTAATTAAACTCAATTAATACTACGGAATACATTATAACATATTTGGATCACCAGCTGGTATGAAAAATAAATTGGTATTAGTGCCTATCTACTGTTATTTGTAACTTCAGTGTACTTAAATAATATAAATTGTATATTTAAGTATTTTTTTTTTTATAAAATTATTTGTTATTAATTGTTTATATTAATGGATGTGATTTTTTAGTTTTTAAAATGTATATCATTACATATTAAAATTCTTTACAACGAGTTCAATTTATATACATATATATTTTATAAAATATACATCCACATTTAAATTTATCGGATTTTATGAGTGGTGAATGAAAAATTGTGTAAAGAACAATGGATGAACTAAATTTATTGTTATTTTGAAAATATAATGTTTAATTTTATGAGTCTATAAGATTATTGCAACTAGTAACTACCCATGCTTAACACACCTGTTACATCCGGTTTAATTTATCTATTCTTCTTACTAAAGTTTATATTTTTTTTTTAAATATTTTTATTTTCGTTCTGTTAGCGTGTAACAAAACCGTTTGCGTCATAAAACACATTTAATATCCGTCGAATAATTAAATTCACACAGGATTTAGTCATTTCAACAGTGCAGACCCTTTATTGCTGTATAGTGTATATACATATATAAAGTTAATATATATTATATATATATATATTGTATATTGTATATACGGGATCTGGTAGAATTTGAGAAAATCGTCATTTTATTTGTTTATATTAACGTTCAAAATATTAATAACTATGCCGAAAACTCGCTTAGGATGCTTATAACGGTCGTAGTCCGTGATATGAATTTTGATCTTATCATTAATATAGAATATAGAAACGACCATTACGAATGTACAAGTATTTGTAGATAAATACCTATCTGTGTTTGAAAGTTACTAATGCGTGTAATATAAAATGATTTTATTGCGGTTAAATCGAACTGAGAATAAACGTTTAATGTCATCAGATGCTTTGTATAATAAAAACATTATTTTATTAATGCATATCGACGGTAATTTTTGAATACTTATAATTTAGTTATATATGAATGTCATACAAATGTACAGTTTTAGATTACGTTTAGTTATTGTTTTAATTGATTATAATATAGGTTACCAATGAAATATTTATAAAGTTATAATTAAACATACGTTTAAAATAAAAATAAAATACTAGATTAATTATCCTGATATAAAAATAATAATATTAAATAACAGACCTTTCTGAGTTCTATGTCGTCAGGTAAAAGAATGTCGTCCAGTGATCGTTTCCTTCTCGATAATCTATGGACGTGAGGTTTATTGGCATATACTTTACTCGGTACTCCAGCTTGATCGTAGAGTCTTTTAACCCAAATAGGTCTATTTTCCGCCAACAATAAATTCTTGTTCTCTACTTGCTTACTCTTAAAATGTTCTGTTTTCAGACTGAACGCTGTCAGGTCACTTTCAGCTGCAAAACAAAAAAAAAAAAATATTATAATACCAGAAACATTAGACACATCGTGGTACAACGATGTACATGTACTATAGAATTACCACAATCATCACATTACACATACGATCCTACCTATATAATTTAATATTTGAGATAACAATACGTTTCTTTACCAAGGTCGGTGTTTATATGTAATGCACTAAAATGTTATCACGAGCAAATCGATTCATGAAATGCAAATTTAAATCTAGCTAAAATTATTATGATTACTGTATTAGTACAATGGTCCCATTTCACCCGCGGTGTATTTAATTTGAAATCTCGTTCCGTTGGGAAACACGTGATGCGTATTACGTGTAATAGTATTCAACAATTTTTTTTTCGAACAGCACGTTCGATTTATCGTGATCATCAAACGCCCATCTGTTTAGAGAAAATATTCCTATTTTCTATTATTTACACCATAGCTCACAAGTTGTGCACATGGCTACCAGTGAAAGTCTATGGCTGTACAATGTACATGATATTTATGAACGTAATTAGTTTTGCATAGGTAGGTACTATAGGTAAGTACGAACAGAGACCTAATTCTGAAATACCATACTATTGACAATATATTATTTTTTTTAACGTTGTACGTTTACATGATATTATGATTTTTTTGGTATTAATGCAATTTGATGTTTTAGTGATAAATAATTGAAAGTCGAAATACTTTTATTATCTGTTTTCTATAATATTTAAATAGATACATATACATATTTATTCATAATAAAATATAAAATAATAATTTTTTACTGTACCTACTCATATCATTGTTATAATATTTCACTTTTGTTAATATTATGTAATTATAACTTACAAGTAAAAGAAATGTAAATTTATAATTTTTTTTTAAATATGCTTTAAAAATTACAATATAAGTGTGTTGAATAATTATTAGTTAATTGGAATGAGTTATTTGTTCATGCACTATTAAATAAAAATATATAGTTAAGACATACTTCCTCTAAACTCAATACCTAATTATTAGTTTACTAATGATGGAAAAAATAAAATTTTAAAAATTATTGGTTTTAGATAAACAATAAAAGTATTTTAACTGTACTAATAAATAATAATAAATGGTTTTTTGAGGTCATAATTCAAGTTTTATTTCTCATCTTTTAAATTTAGGGCATAGCAATTTTCGTTAATATTAAGATTATTCAATCATTAGTAATTGTATAGATGTTGATAAAAATATAGTTAAATAACTGATTAATAGTAGAATTTTTTTTAAAGCTTAAGGTACAATAATAATATTAAAAGTGTGTTTTAATTTTTAGGCAATGCTCATGCTTTATAGTTTATTTTATAAACTAAGAATTTTCGGTTTTAAGTATAATACATAGTTAAAAAGCCAATTTGCATTATTATGCTTTAAGAAAGACTCTCTTTAACACACACACCACACACGCACACACACATATTATATATAAATAAAAGTAATCGTTATAAATCGACCATTTTGGTGTCTATAAAACTAGTTTAAAAATACAACTTGTGATGTGTTAATTATATATTATATAATGAATTCAAGTTTTTATGCAATGCATGAATAAGTGGCTAACCGTGTGCAAATAAAAGAACAAGAACAATAATTATTATGTCACAACTTTTTTAATAAATTGAAAATATTACTGACTCAATGTAAGTATATAAAAAATAATTTAAACGAACCGTATAATACTTTAAATTGTATATTTTCTTAACAACGGAAAAAAATGAATCCTGAAAGTGACGGGCAAAAACTGATTTAAATTAAAAACAATAAATAAGAACAAAACAATTATTTTTTATTACTTGTCTGGTAGACTCTTACTGTTGTAAAACGTATTTTACGTAGCTTAACATTTTTTTTAGTAAATCTTGTAACATAATATACTTCATATTTCATAAAGTCGTTTCAAGTAATATTTTTTAAAGGTATGTTAAGTGTCGAATTAGAAACTTCATAATATAACTGAAGTGTTACATACGATTTTCGTGATTGTCAAAACATTCTGTTTATCATATTATTTTATCATACGATGAGGCAGATATGATACTGTATAGATATATATATATCGCACGTTATTATTTGCGTTATCTTCCGCAGCTTATCTGAACGGTAAAGCTCGGTTAATGACATGTCCGATTTCATTGGCTATTTTTGAGATTCAGTGAGCTGCAGTACACAGAATAGTTAACAGAAACCATAATATGATATGCACAATGCACATATAATATTTTTAAGTCGAAATAGTAATTTGGATTGAGTTTTTAAATATTATGTTAATTGCTCATAATCATATTGTAAATCCGTTTTTCATGCTTGAGCTCGCATTTACTCAATTTATTGTGATTTTTTGAAAATGTTGATACATTGAAGTATAATTTGAACGATCATAGTTTCTGAATTATTGCTCTATAGTAATACCTAATGGTTTATTGAATATTTGAATTAATCGAATAAATAATAGTAAAATAGGTGTATTAGACACAATTCGAAAAAAATCAATTCTACAAAGTACAAAGTATCGATCTAACATAATATAGGTATACCTATTTTATGATTTGCAAAACATATATTATTTTACGATACGGCCAGTGTCATCGTTACTCGACACATTCATCGCAGTATTTTTATTTATCGTTGACCGAAAAACTCAATTAATTATTATCCAGACCGGGCCAACGCGCGTTTATGTCGCGCAACCGCTCTTGCCCGGGGCCGAACGTCTCCGCCGCCGCCTCAACATCTCATCATCCTTTCACGTGATCGCCGCCGCGCCGTTGGCACATATAATATGTATAGGTAATACGTATACATCACAATATCATACTCGACTGGAGGGTAACTACATATATATATATATACAATAATATATACTATTACACTATAATACAGTACTGTATAGCTATTACTACTGTAACTATAATATATTATACTATATACTGAGCGGGTTCGGTGAACTCCTCACCGCGCCGGCCGTCGTCGCCTGCAACAGTGCACGGACGTTCTCGTATGTGTCTATAAAAGGCATGGACCACGTACACGTCTTATACGTACTGCAGTACAGTTGAGGGGACTAAACGGGACCGGTCCGTCTCGGGCCGACCGGTACGTGTGCGGTTGTTGTGGATACTATACATAGCTATGATACACGACATCACAAACGCGACGGTTGACGAGAAAGACCAGAGGAGATAGAGACAAACCACTCTCGAGGGGTGATTGGGGGGGAGGAGGAGAGATTTATAGAGATAGAGCGAGAGAGAGAGAGAGTGAGTGATAAAGGGGGGGAGGAGAAAGAGAGAGACGTTGTCGTCGGTGAAAAGAAACGCCGCCTGTGTATAAACGAACGTGATGCGATTTCGAAAAATGTAATGTCTACGCCGTCTTCTCTCCGTATATACTTAATCGTAATCCTTTTGTCGCGCGCAGGCACCCGAATATCGTGGGAAAACGATCCGACGATTTCGACACACCGTGGCGATTATTAACGGGGTCTAAGTAGGTATCTAATACAACTATAAGCAACTATACGAATAATATATTTACGTATATAATATATAGTATCCTGCAGGTAAATTATACGTAACATATAATCGCAAAGCCGTGGGCTTATAATATCGTGATCTATTTGTTTTCTGTATTTTGTTACTGGTTTTTGTTTTTTCGTTTTTCCTACGTATCTCCTATACAGACGAATGATGAGTTGTTTTGACGATACACACGAATCGCGAAATCAAACACGTGCGCACCACGAGAAGACGGCTCGAGGTCGGGCCACTTTTGGCAACGTGCGCGAGTCAAGACTATTTTTACTGTTATCGACTGACCTCGCGCAAATCAAATGCGCGAAATGTAAGTCAAAAGATGTAAAAACGTTATTATTTTTAGATGACACGCAAAACCTCGCGATCAGCGTAGCGCGCGTTCGCTATCGTTGATACCGATTTTTAGGCCAAAAAGTTAAACGACGTGAAAAACGCAAATTTAAAAAAAAAAACCGTGTGGATGCGATACAAATAGCAGAAATAATATTAATGTGCCAAGCTAGTTTTTTTTTCGCAGTACCCAATGCACTAATTCCTTATCACACATAATTTAAAGATGCTTGTGAATATCGATAGGAATACAATTGCAACTAATTGCATGATTAGTTTACATAGGTATAGATACTTTTTTGATTTGGAAAATACCTTGATCATTTAATCTTATCATTGTATACTATTTTAATCTTATGTGTTCATGAAAATTTTAAACAAAATATTGTTTTTCCCCAGTAAATAGTTACTTTTAATATACCCACATAACATAAAATTATGATCAGAAAGATTATTTGAACAAAAATCATTCTTGAATTTGTTGCAATAAAAGTCAATTTGATGTCGTAAAACAAAAATAAAATATATCTAAAACTTATTAGCGTTAACCTTATTACTATCGCTTGACATTAATCAACATCGTTTAACCATAATTAGGTACCCAATAAACGATAAAGTGGGTTATATGCGTGAATATTTAATGTTCATAATAGGTATATTAAATTTCAGCAAATAAAACAATACTTGTAAGGAGTTATAGTTATAGTACGTTATACGAATTACTTGAAAAATAAATCTATTTTTTGTGATCCGGTATATTCGAGCATACACATAAACAGATTAAATAAATTAACTATGTCATCCCGAGTTTTAATGTTTATTTTGGCGCCAATATAATTAGGGAAGTCTACTCGAGGGAAAGAAAACCATCGTAGTTTATTTTTTATTAAAATATTTCATATTAATGTATTTATTGTTAGCTTGATGCACTTATTAATTATGTATTCTTTAAAATATAATATTGGGTAAGGCTAACGGTTTATCATCCTTTTACAGTTCACACTTTAAAGTTAACATAAACCATTAAAATAATTAATAAAAGACTTTTTCTTATGAATAATGTTTATGTTAATATCGGTTATTATGATCATGTATGGTTTATCCAGCAGAACCATAAAAATGATTTTCTACAGTGTGTTTGATACGCTAATCAATTTTTTAGGTACGTTTACCTATAATATTATTTGTTTTATTCTATTCTAAAACAAATTATTACTGTACAATACAGTTATGTACTTAATATGTACTTAATAGTTAATTATAATTTAACCGTTAAATATAATAATAAGTTAATGTATTCATTTGTATGTTTTTAATTATTGTTATAACATATAACATGCTCAAGCTAAAGTCAAATCCGTTTTTCGCAGTACATTCAAGATTATAATATAGAGCAAATATTATTGAAAGAATTGAATTTAAAAATTATCCAAGTTCATACATGGCAATATGGTATCAAATATTTGAATGTTGTCTTATATTGACCAAATAATTCAAACACTAATGACAACGATAAAATATATTAAAATAAATAAATATATTCGACAGCGGAATGACAGTCAAGACTATGTCTGGTTTATTCTTTATTGAGGCACGGTGCCTACGGAGTATTTATAAAAACTTAATGTGACTTCACGCATTAATACTGGTTAGTTCGCCTAACATATTCTATACCAAAATACATAAATTACGGTTTTATTAAAAAAAAAAAAACATATCATACTAATTGAAAACATTAACAAGACGAATAACTATATATCTATTATAGTTAAAATATAATATAGTGGTGGCTGACGGCAATAATATTGTAGACATTATATTAAACAGACAGTTATGGTACACATATCAGTGGAATATATCTTAGTATGCCAATCTTCGATAATAGATTCCATTTTTATTTTTATTGAAGTTACCGTTTTCATTTATACTAATACCCGCTGTACGTGAGTGTATAAATTATTGTATACATTATTTAAACATTTTACATTTGACATATATTTAATAACAAGTTTAGTTTGAAACTTGAAAGTAATTATTACTATTACTAAGAGTAAAATAAATGTATAAAGGTAATCTATTATTTGTACATGACTAGAATAAAAAATTAGACAACTATAAGTAATAAGAATTAAGAAAAATTAATATTAATAATAAGTAAAAACTAACGCAGTAACGCATTGAATATTTGTCTAAAAGAAGAATTGAACTTGAATTCCTGTAGTCCTATGCTAAAAATGCTCAAGATTCAAGATACTATTTTTTAATCGAATGAACCGGCACATTCATGGGTTAATGTGTAACTTATACCTAGGTATATAAACATATACATATATCATATAATATGTATAATATATTTATAAAAAACTCGTTTTCTGGACATAGAATTTTACTATATGTAAATAAATTTATATTATTTTCCAGAAAGATCGATTTTATAATAATCCACGTCAAGAATGATTTATACGTTCTTTGCGTTCATTCACGTAATACAGTCAAGGCGTTAAAACGAGTTTAAGTATGTAGTTATATATATGTATTATGTACACTAGTATACTTCGAGGCTTAATTCCCGTGACATTGTTTCCCATAGGAGTGTATCAACGAGGGTTAATGAAACCAATGCTTCGAGTCGACGAAAAGCAATATCCATAAATCGAGGTCCCTACAGACAGGGTTAGAGTGGTTTTAAGGCTAATTGAATACCGGGTTTAGCGACTGTAAAACCTAAATGTGATACTTACACGTGTGCGCGCGCAATCGCGTATCTGTGTGTTGTGTATGTATAGAGATGTAAAAATGATTCACCCCCGCTACATGACCGTCCACGAGGTCTAAGATAAAATGTGCGACGGAAAAACGATCAAGTATTCCAAAAATAACGCCCCACAGAGACGTTTCACCACAGTCATATTTCCAGACAGTTTTCGACTTTTGAAACGAAATAGACCGGTATATTTAACTCAATGAATAATTATTTATACATTTTTTATTCATCAATGGAGCAATGGAGGGACTAGAATTGAATACTCTTGTTATTACACTGCAATCTTAAAATATAAGTATTATATTATATACTAGTGTTAAAAATATTCAAGAAACATACTATATTAATTTAACTTAGTATAAATAACATATAATACAGACTCTATAGTCTATAATATATTTAACGTTGATTGCTGATTGGTTTTTCGATTTATAGCATTTTTGTATTCTTTATAGTATTGATTCAAAATTAAACTGAACTACACTAGGATTAACGATGAATGCTGGCATGTCATCGTTAAGAGCTATTATCGATGGATAAATGAACCTTATTATTTACACCGAGCGGCGAGCTATATTTTATTATTTGTTTAAAACAGTTAAACTGTCGATAGTCTGAATCGTTTTGTTTAGGATTGAAACTGTAGGTTTTTGTTCTGGTTAAACTTATAACAGCATTTCTTTCAAACACAAACGCGAATGCCAATTTGTACGTCAACTGTAGATATTTACATAAAATTGACTGCGGCCCACGCACCAACCAGTGATGGATATGAGTATATTAAATATAATGAGGATAATTTTTACGACATTTGTCCGAGTTAAAACACACGGCTGTACGTAGTCCTTTGTATGTAGCTATACTCGATGGTTCGAGTGGGCAAACTCTTTAAATTCAAATCGTTTTTGACGTCTCAAGGTCCGGCCACATAATCGTAGGTATTATATACCTAATAGGTACTTATATTCACATTTGACCAATGGGCATTAAACGCATATGTTCGTTAAAATTCGGTTTTAAATCTTCAAAAACACGCACAAGTCGAAACAAAAACAGGAATTTCGCGGCGAAAACGTTATACGACTGTATACGCAGACGGTCGGTGTATTATATTGCAATGTTATCGATAAACGAGCGGTATAAAACCGAAACGCGGTATACATATGATTAAACAACTCGGTCGTCTCTCGGAGGTGGTCGGAAAAAAAAAAAACGTGATTCCCATTCGATCGTGTGGACTCTCCACGTCCACTGCTTTTCAATAGGTATTCAACACTTCTATATACATATTATACACATACATACCAATATAGGCCTGTCCCTCTATACGTATATATATACGAGCAGAGTTTACCGGTCGGTCGTAAAATAGCTGCGCTCTTCTTACACGGAACCAATTAAACGAGATTCTTGTGCTCGCGTCATCCGATGCCGATATTACTACATTACTGTACACTACTACTAATAATAAATCCGACTGAATACAATCGTATTGTGGATAAAGCAGCTTTTTATGCCGTTTATTTTATCCCGGCGGTCGATGTATTTACGTGGTTCACGTACCTATACCTAACATTGAACGATGAACGGTAAGTCAACGCGTATAGTAATAGCCTAAGTAATATTATACAATATTATTGTCATATATGTAAGTACATATGGTACGCTGGCGTGTGTTTACTGTATATTATGTATTCTTATATAATATTATCATGTGCAAGACTTCACCGAGGTTGTTATTATTACGTGTGATGACAACGCCATGTAGATGGATGGCTAATTAAGTGGCCAAAATTAAAATCCGCCCACGGAGGATGACAAATTATCGACGGCCGGGTTAAACGGCTAATTGAACCAAATTACATGTCATGTGCGTTTTATATTATGCTTGTCATGGTTTAATTTGCGCAATGTCATCTATACCGGAACCACGTTTAAGACGTGGCGGACGAACTCCGCACAAAATAAACTTGCACTTTACCTATACATATATATTATTTTGCAGTGTACAATGTAGTGCGTTTTAATACTATTATGTCAAATATTAATACCTCCAAGACAACCAGACAGATATTAGATTTTAAAGTGGTAAATAACTATGATTAATGAAGGGTGAAGGTATATACTTCTATAGTTCTATATATATACATAGTACATACATATATAAGTATGGCATACTAATAGCTACACGCAAATTCTAAGTTTTCGTGAAGTGTTCTTAAACGTTATAGTGTACCTATATGATTGCGGTACAAAATTATGCATTATTGTGGTTTACACAATGAGTTAAATCAATATTTGAAAATACATTGCTATGTATCCTGTTATACTAAAACACAGCTGACTGAGATAAAGACGTTTATGATTTTACTCCTATTCTTATATGCCAAGATTCACAAGAAATAATATTATGTGTTGACTTCTAAATAATATTATTATTGTAAGCGTACTCGATGTTTCCAATTCAATAGCTTATAAACCATAAAGTAGGTAACTTCCAGTTGGAAAAATAAATATATGCTTATGGACATTATTATTATTATTGTATAGACGGTGTCAGAAATACGTCTGACGTTTGACTGTTATCACGGAACATACCGATGTAAATGCAAACAAAAGAATATCAAATGTTTATTTTGAAAAAAAAAATGTCTTCGTTTCTATAAATATTTATTGTACATTCGAATAATATGCTTCAGTAATTTTTAATTTTTAAACCACTCGTATTGTTGACAATACCTGATGAATTTATTATTATTGTCACCTTTTTTTTAAGTACAGTTATTTGCGAATTTACAAGAAAGAAAACAAGTGAAAATAAAGAATACGAGAAAATTCAAAATAATGGCGAAACGAATCGATACGGGGTGCTGAATTCTAGTGTATTTTGTGCAGGAAACCAAATGATTAATAAGTCGGATGCTCAATGTACAGTAAATATTTTCTCATCTTATTTTGTAATTTATTATACCGTAATAATTGTAGTAAAAAAAAAATTAGCAATAGACAAAAATAGTTAATAGGTAGTACGTTATTGTTTTTTGATAGTTCAAAAAAGTTATTCCATACAATACCGTACCTACACATTATACGATATCAACACGCAAGTCGTCATAATTTAGTAAAATATAATACGCACAATGATAAATCGTCATTTTTCGGTCGAATCATGAGATATCGAAAAAACACGATTGTCACGCGTGGTATACGTTTTTCACGTACCCGTCTATACGCAAAAATCACATATTCAATCTAACATATTAAGGGCTATTTGGTGGTAGCCTGCGGGATGTTGAACAAACAAACGTGATTATCATGATAATATTGTACGCGAGTGTGTGTATGTGTGTGGTTTACAATATGTATACTTCTACGCGAGCGAGGAGGTATTTTGCCCATAATAATTTATTAATATTATATATAACGTCGGGCTGAGGAAAATAAGAGAACTCTATGATTTGTTTATTTCAATGCGTGTTTGTTCATTATGCTGTTATTTCATTATTTATTATTACTACGGGGTATAAAATACATAGATATTCCACGCGAAAAATTCGATGTACGCGTATATAATGCTTTATGTTTTATTACAAGTGTTATATGCAACAATAAAAAATAATCTGATCAACACCAACAGCAGCAGCAATGGTGACGCGTAAAGTATTGTAATATGCTTGCCTATGTTATACAATAGCTATTGTGCTGTTTCAATAGTCAATACTGTTGGGTATGCTTTAAATGCAAAAATTTAAATAGCAGGCGGCCGTAAAACTGGGCAACCGATCATTTGCGCGTATACACTGCAAATCTATAAACTCTGCTAGACTGCCCCATATATACCAAAGAAAATAGAAAAGCAAAATTAGTATAAAACTGTAAAAAATATTTAGTCCTCGAGGTAAGAATGAAAACAAACAAAGGTGTTTCCAAGTAGAAACGTCAAGGATATAGCGTTTGACAGTCACGAACCGCCTCTAATTTTGAGACGGCGCGGCGTCACGCATTAGTCGAGTCGACACTTCGACAGTGTCACTATTTTTCGCCCGTGGCGCTCTACGTCGTTTTATTATTATAATAATTATATACAAAGTGGACATGTTGTGTGTGTGTACACTTCAACAAACGACGCTGTATAGTCGAGCCTTGAACAGGATTTTTGAACATGAATTTGCGGTAGAAATCGCGTAGGTATGTAGAATCATATAGTACACGATAGTACAAACACGAATCCAGGAATTTTAGTTTTATTTGGCTCTAAAGGCATCGTACAGATTATTAATGTGAAGATGACAAGTACTTTGGTCCTCGAGAATAAATGTGATCGGGGTTTTATTTCTTATTTTTTACAAGTTCAGTAAATACTAATAGGTATTCCAATTATTTCACAGAGATGTTGGCACCCCAAATAGCTGAATTATTGCAGTCTTTTCTTCTGTGATATTATTGGTACAAAAAAAATTAAGTTTTACTGATTATTTTTTGCTTTAGCATCAAAAACAATTTATCAGTATTACTTTACTAATGCGTTCAGCAATATTTGAATGATTATTAAAGATTTTTTGAATTTAAAAGTGAACATTGCTTCCATGGTTCTTCCTTGCAGGCTCCATCCCTAGTGCTAAGCAAAACTATGAAGTCTACAGTTCGTTCATTGTTTAAACACTTACCTCGTGCTATTGAAAAAATTAAATCAATAAAAAAAAACTAATGAATATTTGTTGTTCTGAGAACACGAAAGCAACTAAAATAAGAATACTTAGATAGACAACTGTAGACATGTAGTAGAGTCATCACTCGTTAGTATTACAGCAACGGATGGACAAAATGCGCTTTGAATATTTAATGATAACTTTTATAATATATTATTGTAGTGTTCATTGTGTATTTTGCATTTGGTTTCTTTAATAACAAACTCGTATCGTTTCACGTTTACAACGGGACGAATTCGACTGATTTTGATTAGTAACAATTTACTTTTTATTATGTAAGACGTATTTATAATCGTGTAGAACAACGCTCAAACAATGCAAAATCTAAGAAGCTGGTTTTTTTTTTATTTGTCTAGACTCTAGACGTATATACAGTATATTATATTGTACAGTCGTATGCGTTATTGTAAGACGATTTTATTCAAAGAAGTTTAGCATTCTTGGAGTGTTTCGCCGTGTTTTAAATGAAATAGCCGATCTCTCAAAAACAAATTATACAAGTTTAAATTCATTGTGACTGCGGTTTGATATTGTTTTTTCAAAGTACTAATAGTAGTCATATACAAAGTTGGAAACCATAAGATATACGTATGAGTCGTATTTTATATTAATAATATAATAATTAAAACAGATTCCATTCATGTTTCATTTTGTGGATAAGACCAGAAGAAAGAGAGCTATCGTTTGACATACGGGCGGCATATTGTGATAAAATATGAGACAGGACAGATGGTCGGCAGCAGGAGTATGGCACGTGCTATGGTTCGGCGGCAGCGGTTCTAATGATTTACATTTGTTCATATTGTATCATAATCTTATATGACGTTAAACGGCATATGTATTAATATAATATATATTGTTATATTGAAATCGATCCAAAAAAAAGAAGAAAATAAACTGTTAAAAGTTCGATGAAACAGACGTGTTTCTCATCATACGAAAAATTATATAAAAATAATTTATAGACTTAGATATATTATATGCGGTATATAGTTTTCGTATTTAATAAAGAGAAAACAATGTTTTATCTTAAATACGAATACGAATAAAAATTAATTAGCGGTTTGAAATATTTATTATTTAGGCAATGATTATATAAATTCAACTGAAATATTATACATTCATCATTTTCAAATTAATGATCCAATAATATTGAACAATTATTTTATTCAATTTCAAAATTTAGTTGGTTATGAAATTAAATCATAACACATAATATGTTTTTGATATGCACGTATGAATAAAAATATGTTTGAATGTGCGTTCTGTCAAACGAACTTCATATTCGTTCAAATTCATACAAGTACCTAAAGCCATCAAATAAACAAGCGACAGAAAAAATAATGCGTCCAATGGTTTGTCAATTTTTAAAATTTATTTTGAACGTAAAAAATAATCTGCTTGAAATAACATATTTTTGATGATTTAATAAATCAACGTGTTTGAACGTTTGAACTCACACGCGACCATCATATACCTAATTAAGAAGACGTAACAAGTATATTATTATTTATTACCATACAGACGTATACCTACCATATGATTTCAAATAATACTTTTATGAGAAAATTACATAATAACATTCTCTTAATTATTAACAAAATAGGTACTGTTGATAATAATTATAATTCAAAGACATAGCGGTAATATGATTTTATGAATATAATATCATACAATTTGATACTTGAAACAAATGAATACACTCGGGAAAACAATAATCGTATATAATATGTTATACGTATATGTTTTGTTTATAGAGGCAAAGCGATTTTTTTAATTCTAATAATACTTTCTAGGCGAGAATACGGTTGTTCATACGAAACTATATTAAATATCATAATATTATATCAGATATCATATATTGTTGGATGAGATGGAAATAGGGAACCGAGTTTCCGTATAGTTCTTATTCCCTTCTTTCTGCAAGTACTTAGATACACATAGGCACTTTGGTATAACTGCGCGGACGTGTCCCCTCTCGATTTATGTTTTTTGCGCCACTTGAATTCGCGATCACCACCGACCGCGCGATATAGTAAGTTATATTATATAGGTGGTGTACATGTGTTCAACCTATTTATACTGTACATAGTACATATACATTATACATCGTATATTGGCAGCGAACACTCGATTTATAGAAAAAAACAAACTCCTAACAATTCGCATCACGAATTATCTCTCGCGGCCGCGCCTCCCCATCGACATCCCATAGTATTATATATAAATCGCACGCACACTGCACAAGTGTTGCCCCCCCCATAATTTTTTTTTCGGCACCCGAACCTCGGCTCGATCGTTACGCGTTATTGTTCTCTCGCGTAACGTATCGAGGCCGAACCAAACAACCCTCCAAAGGTGTACCCCCGGACCATCGCGGTGTATGCGGTATGTATATATGCATATAGTACGCGTACACGTCACCTGGGTACTGATTTTACGATGCCATGTGTTTAGGGTTGGAGGGTACTACAGCGATCGGTCATGAATGACGTGTCATCGTACGAGTGTGTATAAGAGAGACAGAGAGTGTGTGTAATACGCACTTTAATACACACACGTTGATCCCAATTGTATTACGATTTAATGTGCTATTGTCGTCGAGCGCATGTCATAATGATTCTGTTGTGCATATAGCCCGTGCAGTTTCGTCCCGTTTAATTTCACGTGTCGAATTTTCGGGCTGGACTTCCGGACGGACGACCCTGCCCGGTCGTAAAAATTAAACATTTTGGCGGAAACGCCACGCGTATTTCATCGCAACGGAACCGATCTGTGCAGACCAACACACACACATACAGTGGCGTGTAATATATACACTGAACTGTGCTACTATACACACCCATGACGTTAAAATGCGTTATATTATTATTATTATTTCATTATAAATAATATAAATCAATTCGGATAAAAGCATTTCTGCTAACTCATTTTGACCAGAGCCCAATGAAAACTGGTTTTCGTGCGTGAATTTAATTTGTCACCGTGTGTGACAGTATAATATGTAGGTATCAAACTAATACAGATATATTATTATATTGTGTGAATGTATGTGTGTTATCTCCTCCTTCACACATGCATCGTATTTTTTACGTGTACATAAAATGTACAGAATTGAAACCACTAGATAATGTTTTTTTTGTCATTACTCGTTGAAAAATTAATTGAAAGGATTCGTCGAGAAGACATATTTTTCACTACGTATTAATACAATAATAATAATAATAATAAAAACAAAACAAAAAAAACATGACTTAAAAAAAAAATAAAACGAAATTAGAAAAAATGTTTTTCTCATTTGAGCAATTGCATGACGTGTAACTTGTACATAATAAAAACGGTTTGCTCAGTTTTAACCACTACCATGGTAGTGTCTGTTTGAATATGGTGAACCGTAGATCAGGATTTTAAAAAGTTTCTCAGATTAAGTTAGTGTTGTATTAACGGATTAACCTATACGTATTTTAGCGTTTATACGAAAAACTAAAAAGTAAGTAAGTACGTATAAATAAGGTACATGTTCGTGTATACCGATAGGTACGCTGTTCTGTCAGGCCATTGTGTAGTGTAAGTACACATATTTTCCGTATTGCGGATACCAACATAGAACACACTGCAGGTGTTTTACGCACAATGTTTTGAGTATTTTCAATGCAGACTCGTGGTGTGCACTACGATTTATTTATCAGTTCACGTCGAATATTCTATAAAGGTACAAACTATACAACAGTTTGGTTTTTCTTTTATTACTATCTTATATATATATCGTTTTGGATATTTTTCTGATATTACGCGTTCTAAAGTGGTAATGTGTTTTGTAAAGAATGTATACTATATAGAGCGTATTATACGACAAAAATCGACTTTAAATCTGTATAGTAAATTACGACCAATGCGCGCGGTACATATAAAAATATATTATATAGGTATAATATAGATCGAACATATTTTTATATAATAATAAACACAAAAAAACCGTTTACGTACATTGTCGTGTCGGTCGGTCGGTGGGATACGATTTTGACCCAATCGAATAAGAAAATATTATAGCATTGCTTACGTGACCAATTATTATACTATATATATATATATAATGTATATTATGTATTATATAAACGGTATCATGTACAAAATGTGATAGCAATTTTTGAAAAGACTTAGGTAGGTAGTTAGAATCTGAAGAATAAAAATGACTACAATGGAAGTTGGTATTACAGGAAAAAGAAAAACGAAGGTGTTTTGTACGGCATTATGACGTAATCTATTTTAAGACAGAAAATTATAGACAGGGTCTTGAGAGAAAGTATATGGAGTATATACGTATACGATAGTTGTGCACATAAAATATTATGTATACCTATTCAGGTTAGGTTCATATATATGGGTTCTACTGTATTACAACAAGTGTTATTGGACGTGTCACAAGTAGAAAAGGTAGACAATTATATTATATGAAAATAAATTTCAAGTATACATATAATAATAAAACGATATTTAAACTTGTTGCGACATATGCACATATAATAATGCGTTTGAAATTTATGTACTTGACAAAATTGAATTATTAAGAATTTGTTTTCTTCTTTTTATATCGCAGTACTATACATAGGTCATTAACACAATATTTTGTATTGTTCGGTTGGTTTATAAGATATTTTTCTAAATTAAATACTGTTGTGAACAAACGCTTTCGAAGCAGTCGAAATTCGATCTAGTTATTGTACGCTCACGATTTCTCAGAATTAAAACGTACAAGAATATTGCTGACACGCACACACAACTACATATTATAATTTACCACAAACATATAAATTATTTGAAAACGTACCTATATACTATGTAGGTATATACGGTTTGCACAATTACACAACGATCAGTATCGAACGTCTTCTTTGCGTAAAACTTTGACGACCACGTTATTATGCTTACTAACACGTTCATTCCATTGATCATTTGCTTTTACTAGTCTAGGAGTGATGGTGCCTGATCATGAGAAATGGCTCCGCCAGAAATTTGAGTTTAGATGATTCCCAAATTGTATTAGTACTCGACTCAACTTCTAACATACATTTTTTATTATGTATGATAAAAAATTAAATAACCAAATAAAAAATTAATTCAAACCATGTAGTGTATAACTTTTTATTATAAATTGCAGAAATAAATACGAGAATTGGATCAGTGATCACTTTTTTGCAATACCCATCGGCTTGGTCAGCCATTGTTTATTTCCTGGGATCGTCGTTTAGTTAAGAGTTAAAAAAAATTAGTTGAAAATGCTTATAAGCTAAATATAATATACACACACACACCAATAAGGACAATTAATTATAGAGTTAATAAACCGTAATAATTTTGTAAAAAATATGAAAATTCTTTTGGAACATTTCAAGACAGACAAATCGAAATCGGACGGAATACATTGATAACATAAAATAGCGACATGGTCATTATTACTGTACCGGGGATGCGGTGAGACGAGACTAAAATATTATAGTACACGAAAATAAATGAACATTAATCGCGACGATTATACTCGCATTATTAATATATAGTGTACGCTATTTAAGGTTTATCATGGTTGGCGTTTTCAATTATAATATATTTATGTTACATAACGACATTTAGACCACAACTGTCGGTTTTCTTCAAAGCCAGACGCGCCCGAGCACAATAACGCACACGCGCACAGGAAGTGCGATAATACTAAAACGAACGCCACACGAGTCATCGTGTACGTTATAATGGTTATTCACCTTTCCGTCTTTCCTCGGAGAATGCCCAGGTGTGCATCTCTCGGGGCGGGCGGCGGCGGCGGCGGTGATGTGCCTCTAAGAATTTTCTTCCGACGCCTACGCGCACAATGGACGGGTTAGAAATTCTCAAGGTAGTAAATAGAGCTAGTCGTAGTCCTTCTCGACGTCGTCGTCGTTGGACCTTCTCATACCTGGATGGCGGCCGGCGAGTAACCCGTAAACGACGAACGTCGTATTATTATTATTGTAATAATGCTTACATATACGGCGAGCATTCTATATATTATGTACGACGATAATAAATATATAATAATATAATACGAGCCGCACGAAACCAGTTCCTATCCTTAAACATTATGGTGTACAAAGGATTCCCAAAACGCGGGGAGCCAGGTCGGTCGATGTAATCTTGAAAAATGATCGTGTGAATTCTGAATAGTATATATCAATATGATATTGTGTGTGAGTGTAAATATGTGGGGTGGGAGAGTGAAGTATTACTACGACGCGAGATATATATGCGCCTTTACACCCTATATTAAGGCATGAAAACGAAACGATTTCGATTTGTTGGAATTTAACGTGTTACGTTACGATCGCAATACCACTTACAACTGTATCGCAATCATTTCGAATAAACATATATTATATTGCACGACTATAGTAAGTTATTTGTTATTATTATATTTGTTATTAGTATGTTGTATTTATATTATTATTTAAAGTTTTATATTTTAATCAAAATACAATAAATTTTATTTAGATATACCTAATATCAGAGTAAATATTTTATAGATATAAAATTATTAAATTAAATTTTATATTCTATCAACTGTGGCATAGGATTATATAAGAACGTAGCTGTATCATATAATTATTATGGTAGTGTATATATTTTAGAAATAATTGTTTGAATATTATACTTGGCCATATAAATTCAACAATTAATTACGAAAATATAATGTATATATATTTAGATTCTGAGCGGAGCGATGAATATATTGATTTTACAATGTTGTGTGTTTTTGTGTGTGTGTGTGTGTGTGTGTGTATGTACACGAGAACGTGTCGAAATAATGCTTCAATTTCAAACTTTGGAGGTGGTTTCCGATAGAAAAATGAATCTAGTTGGTGCATTGGAGAGGTCATTTTTTGAATTTCCCAATAGTTTTCAAAAGTGCCGGGAAAAACCAAAAAATTAAAACGGAGAAAAAACTGGAATTTTCACACAAAACCAGTTTTCGACAAAATCGATTTTTTTATACGGTTGTAATTCAAAAACTAACCACTGTATATACTTGAAATTTTCACAAAATTCTTATGTTAGTGTTATCTATACACAGTTAAACTTTCAAAAAATTTTGACTTTTTTTGAGCTATTTATAGACAACTGAAATTTTCAATTTTTCTGAACAATTTTTTTTGAAGTGTCGATAAAATTTTTTTGGCCCAATCAAAATACTTGAAAATTAATACAAAGTTCCTCATAAGTATTTCTTTTAGAGACTAAAAAATTATAAGAATACATAGGCACAATTTTTTTTATTATCATTTGAAGTTCAAGTATTGACAAAAATACGTCAAAACCATGAATATTTGCAAATTATTGTGTAGGTATAATTCATAAAAAATTTTTGTATAAGTAGCTAAGAGTTGAAAATTCAATACGAG
>VUJU01002158.1:0-41652 GCA_009835225.1 Aphis craccivora | reverse complement strand
CATTGCACATACTTCACGTAAGTAATTTTTCTAGTCAATAACTTTATTTTCACTTAAATTTAATTCTTGTTCACACCACTTAATACTTGTCATTTCATTTGACATAAAATGTTTATAGTCAACTAATTAGCTTATAGTAAATTGTACACCAAAAACAAAATTAAATTGTACATTACAATAATACAGATTACAACTCGGGAATATATATTTATTAATAAATTCTTATACGGGGGTAGTCGAGATAACCCGGATGATTCTAACAGGTAGTCTTGGAAATATTTGGGTAGTCGAGATAACACGGAAGTACCGTACCTCATAAGTTATTCTTATAGTGATTAAAAAGTTGTAAGAATACATAAGCACAATTTTTTTTATTAGTATTTGAAGTTCAAATATTGACAAAAATTCGTCAGAACCATGAATATTTGCAAATTTATTTTGTAGGTATAATTCATACAATTTTTTGTATAAGTAGCTAAGAGTTGGAAATTTAATACAAGATTTTCCATTAGGTTAGCTTATAATAATTATAAAAAAAACTTAAATTCTGGTATATTCAGGCCATTAAAACATAAACCACCTTTTTCACCAACCATTAGAAGTTATATTCTAGTCTGACAAATCATCTCCGTTCAGAATCGTTTTTCGTATACAATGATACCTATCATTGGATTCAAATTGAACACTTCTATAAATATAATAATGATCCATATGACACTTAATGTACTGTAGAGCGGTACCCACTTACCCACTTTTTTCTATTGTTAGTAAATATTCAATAATAAGTAGGTTAAAAATAATTATTGTTAATTTTAAAATATTTTTTATTGTGTCATATATTTATTCAGATTACTGAATTAGTATGTCATTCATTTATTATGATAATTTAGAAGTAGAATAAAAAATAAAATTAAACCGTTTTTCATCTTCCTCCTACGATTTGTTTTTATTTTTAATAAAAATGCTTGGTTCTGTAGTTTACAGATAAAATGCGATAAAATGTCATTTTTTTTTTTTGTTTCAATGTATGAACCGCTCATTTAAAATAAAATGTTTGAAAATAACGTTTGTGGGTTCTGGATTGTATAGACGTGATAAATTATGTTATTTGGCCGTCTTTCATATCCGGTTAACAAATAAGTACGGTAGTATAGTTATAGTGTTAATATCAATTTCAATACTGAATAAGTAATTGTTTTTAAACATGATACATAATCCAGTACCTATGGACATAATTGTAATAGTGAGGTAGGCATTAGAACTAAATCACTTATTTTTGATTCATGTATAATAATATATTATACACACTTGTATTTTACTTAAATTGTTTGTTATTAAATTTTATTTTTAAGAAAGAATACGGGTTTCCAAATTGTATTAAATATATAATATGGTAAATATAGTAGATACCTAGTAGAAACATCAAACTATGATTTAAAATATTTTAAGAAATTGAACTTAATTTTCATGTGTTTTCAAAAAGATAAATAAATATTTTAAAATCTTATTGTACATGTAGAGGGCGAACAAACCATATAAGATCTTTATTATTATTGTTTACATTTTAAATACTGTTAAAATTTAATATTTCTAGCCTTCTAGGAATATTATCTAAAAATTATACTAAAAAAGAAATTGTTACAAATGTTGATTCTAAATTTCATTCCGTTTATCTTATTTTATCACATTTGTTGTTGTTGTTAAAATCTATTTAAAACAGATACAATTATTATTTCAGGATTTGTATTCAATTTTGAAAATTTTCTTCACTTTTACTAGAACAAAAAATACAACATTCTATTTTATACTTTTTACCACCAGACTCAAAAATTTTACCATAATCTTAATTATTAGATCTTTATAATTGGTTTATGTTCATTCATCTAAATATATTCTAATAGCTAAAATATATGTATTGAATCAAACTCAATTTATCAAAAAAAAAAAAAAAAAAACTCATTATACTACATATTACTGTAATATAAAATAAAAATATAATATATACTTATATAATATGGTCGATTGGTATTCACCGGCCCCTTTTACCCCCGGTTAGGTAACACGCAGTGCTTAATGATATGACAATATTTATTAATTAAATATTATTTTATTATTAGTTTCTTTTGTACAGACAGCAGAGCTTAATATACCTATACATTTAAAATAAAAAAATATGAAATTTTATTTTACTTAATTCTACGGATAATTGCCGCATTACATATTATGGTGTTGTTATATATATATATATATATATTATTATGAGTAAAATGCTCAAGTTTCTGTGATATGTACATATATATATCGTATTTCCGTGTTTTTATTACTTCGGCGTTCGTCCTCCTCTGTATCGGATGAAAACACGGCGTATTACATCCGTCGCGTATAGCTACTCCGATATAGACCAACGCATTTTAAATTTGACGGAAAACGCCTCGGAATACGCCGTGTATACCCCCAGCCTAAAAAGTTAAAAAGAAATGTAAGTGTTCAAATTTGTCTGCCTTGTACAGGGAGTAATTGTCTCATTACTTAAATAATCTATAAAGAAATGAAGATAGGATTTACATGTCTCAGCCCTCAGGTAGGACTCGTGGATATTCAAAAATTAATGCGTTACTTCAGAGTTAGAAATTAGAATCAGTATACTATCGAACATCAATTTTTCAAGTTTTACCTACGAATTAGATATTTATTTAGTTTAGTTGGTACTTCATAGAAATAATTTCCTAGCTCCGGATTAAATCTCTCTTTTTATATGCGATTATTTATTGTTGATCCTATATTATGTATTATTTATCTCAATTTAAAAACCATTATTCGGCGCCAAGGCAAGATCCTTTTTTTTTCTTTTTTTCGTCGGACTTTGAAAATCAAATAAACTATAAACTATAACTCATATTTACCACGCCCAAATTCAGGTGTTGGTAGTTGGGTATTTGGAAAAAAAACCACGGAAAAAAAAGCACCAGAAAAAAATACGGTAAAAAGAACCCCCTCTATAGGAAAAAATAGCCCCGCACCTATACTAAATACATAATTTTTTTTTTATTATTATAGGTAGTGTACATTTTATAATTTAAAATTTTTAAATAATATACCTATTTATAGTTTAATAACCAATGCAAAACTTTTTTTGTATATAATATTTAATAAAATAATACACCAAATATTTTAGACTATATAGGTGTAAATATATATTTGAAATATAAAAGATTAAAGTATATAGCAATAAAATTAATTGTCATTTGACTTTTGTCATCTTAAAAATGATGAAGGTATTACATTTTATTGAAGACTCTATCTAGAAACTATTGTGGGTATCTTAGTATTTATACTATAAAAATAAAGCTATAGCTTACTAGCTGAGTCGGATACATGGTATAGCGATGGAAACTTTGGCCTAGCCCCTGAATTTTTTAAACAATTTTAAATGATACGTGTACAAAAAAATCAGTGTTTGTTACAACTTTTTATTGTATTCTTGAGCGCAAAACTCAAGTTACATACGAGGAAATGTTTAATATTATAATAAATTATAAATGAATGTAAAACTCGCGATATGTCTCCAGTTCCAAGATACTTACACTTGGATTTTGAATTAGAAGTAATAAATGCCGCTTAAAATATTATTATATTATAAAAATATATATTTTTTTAATTGAATACATGAATTACCTAGTATAATAAATTAGATGCATAATAATAAAATAAAATAATTTAATAATTAATGAAAAATAATTGGTTATGGATATGTTAAGGTCTGTTACATAGAAAAATGTAATGATTATATTATGATTATAATTAATATTATATTAATCATAATAAAAAATAATAGTGTATTTAGTTGGTATGATGCTTTTTTCCCCTAGATTCGGTAGTTGTTACAGAATTTAAATATTGAATAATATTTATTTAAAGAGCTAGTTAAATAGGGGTCAATAAATAATTGTTCTCACCGTACACTGTACAGGGTACTATTATAGATGTTAATATAATACAATATTAATTGACAATCGTTGTTTTATTTATTATGATTGACTATTTTGTCGTATTTTGTTAATTAAATGTATATATATATATTTTTTTTTATTAGTATGTAGTGTAGAAAGGAATTTCTTCTTTCATAATGTTTTCATGTTTATAAAATAAGGAAATCTTATTTTTTACAATTATGTAATTAATTAAATATTTTCAAATATCTTATATGTAGACATTACATTATTTATTTAGATAAAAAAAAAAAGTTATAAATCTATTTTCAATAGTTTATTTATCTACAAAGGAAAAGAAATTAATTTCAGTTAAATACACCTGTGCATTTGGTGTCATAGCAGAAAGTTTGTAATTAATTATAAAAATAAAAGTTACCTACACCATCAATAGCCAAATTTCCATAATTAATTGTTTTAATATCTCTTGATAGTATTTTCGATAAATTCAGATATGTATTTATAACTTTGAATGTAAAAAGATAAGTAACTTTTTAATTTAAATTATTCATAATTCATAAGTTTTATTGTTATACACATAAATAGAAGTCTGTAGTTATATTAAAACCAACGAGTGTCGATTTAGTACACATTTGCACGTCGTGTTTCCACTAAGGCTCTTTTGTAGTTATCACAACTTTTATCTATTTATTTTAAGTGCACTTAAAATTTAAATGTTCGATATTTTTGATTTTTATTAAAAATACATTTTCAATATAATATATAGGCATAATACATTCATAATTGCGAAATTTACTGTCTTGAAATATTTATTTTTCTTATTTACGAAAACTCCATCTTAATTACATAGAAATTATGTGAGTAATTTGACTTTGATTAAAAACGATTAGCCATGAGTTGGTTTTTTTTTTTAAATATAAGTGAATACAACTATAATAGTGGAAATCTCGTTAAAATTTCCATTATTATTCTAAATTATAATTGAATACTTCAAATTTATGTTTATTAACAACCTGTGTGGTTATTAATTTTGAATTTAATTAAACAATGTTGTTTTAGCTTAATACTATTCATATTTAGCTAAATATAAATCAGTCACTGTCAAATATTCTATTTTCATATTGTTTGCGCTAACAATATTAGGACATAAATAGGTAATGTGTAATAATTAAGTTTACAAAGGTTATCTTAATTTAGCATTAAAGGCCACGTGTGAGATTCAGTCATGATATATATGTCTGGGCAAATAACGTAAACAATGAATGCTAATTTAGTTGACGCATACAAATAACGTTTGTATTTCTTAGTATTCACGTGAAACCATTCAAGACATCAATAGTGTATTATACAATTGTTTTAAAATACATTGGAACCCGGCAACCCGCCATTCCAATATATTCAAAATAATAACTTATTATACAATATCTCCATAGACTGGAATAATTGTTACATAAAGTTGGCTCAGCCATTGTTTTACCTCGTGCTGTGAATTTTTAAAATATATATTCATTATTCATATTTTTAGTCTGTTTTTTTATGCGTATATTATTTTCTATTTGATTTTTGGATGTGTAGTTACTTACATTATTATTCATTAATATTTTAAAATAAATTATGTCTCAAAAATAAATAACGCGTTAGGTCTTAACTCCAAATAATCCGATGTCATATTTGAAAAAAGTTCAAGTTCCCTTATTACATATACCTAGGTAGTATATTACTATATTAAGTATTCTAAATTATATTTTATCAAGTATCAATAATTAATACAAATAGTATTTAAATAATTTAAATTTAACTATTTAAGTAGTTTGTTTTTTAACACTTTCTTACAATTATGATATAAAGGAATGTATTATTATTATTAATTCAATTATTTTTATATCTAATAGTTAGTAAAATAACGATGTATTATAAACTATTTTATACTGTACACTAATAACTATGCATATTTATGACATTGTTAATTTGAATTTTTGGAAACAGTTTTCGGGTATCTTATATGTGACTGACGAACCAAATAATAAGTAACGCGATATTTATTAAAGAACCATGTAAATACACCAACATTTCCATAATTAATGATTATTTTAAACATGTACATCTTAATTTAATAAGAATAAATATAAATAAAAATATTAACTGTAAGTTTGTTAAACTATTTTTGTGAAGAAATGTAATCACAGTAAAAAAAATATCGTAATTATAAAATCTAAACTATTCAGTATAAAAAAAAAACAATAATAATAAATTATAATAAAACTGAATTGTAATTAATTTAAAACTACAAATTACCTTTTTTGCTTATCGCAACAATTTTATATCATATCATAAAGCACAATTACTAAGTTTTAATATTACAAATCGACTTTTTATTGATTAATTACTTGTTAATTAATTGTAAACAATTAAAGTTTATATAAGTATGGTAGAATGATTTGGCACCGCCAATGTTGTCACTCATCATAATTAAAAATATTTTAAATTAATTACTTGTTCAAAATTGAATATTTTAGGTATATAGAAATTATCTGAAAAATAATCTGTTTTGGGATAAAAGATTTAGAATAAATGGTGTTATTAAAATAAGTATAAAATTATTATATTATGTTTCACAATTGTTTTGTAATGACTTTATATAAAAATAAAAATAAAATATTTTTAAAATCATTTTTAAATAAGTGTTTACTGTTACTCTGTGTGTGTGTGTTTATATATATATATATATAAAAACAAATAATATAATGTGCGTCACTGTAAAGTATTTACGTTGTAATTCAGATATTTATAATTCTATATCACTTCACTACTGTAAGTGAGTTTTAGAAGCTCTAAAAATAAAAAATATTAGTGAATATATTATGTAAATATAACTAAAATAATGCATATTAAATATTAATATTAATAACATTAATATTTATAATTTACTTGACTAGTTTTTTATGATTCGTCAAATCAATAGTTCGTGAGTCGCTGTTATTACTTTAATAAGATATCAAAATGTAATCTTAACAAGCAATTTATAATTTTTTTTTTTTAATTTATAACTTTATTTTCAAGTTTCAACCATAATATAATATGACTATTGTAATATAAATTAAAGTAAATTGTCTAAACGTCTTCTTTAAGTGGTTATGAAATATACATTATACAAGTATCTTACTAGACAAGAGTTAAAATTATACTTTTACAAACATCATAGATAATTTCTATTTATTTGAGATAATTCAAAACTCCTCGAAAAAAATAATTGGTCAATTTATGCTCCATCAGTACACCGCGCGTCTATCTCTGCCGCCATCAAATTTGTAGTCCACTAATTTACACAATAAACACTATAGTATCTCTTAACTGGTCATAATAAGAATATTAAATGTAATAGGTATTTGTATATTTTGTTAACGGTGTATCATGTATCGTTAAGTTTTTATGTAAATCAAAATCTTCCGTGAATCATTCTCAAGGCCACTGCTATTGATAAATGATAATATCGTTAAAATCGTTAAATTATAATTTCTGTCATCTGAAATTTTAATACAAATCAACCAATAATTTGGTGTGTGTTAGTTTGAGAAGTACATTATTCAGCTAAATAGTTTTGTGTATAGGTTTTTCATTATACTTATTATTCTTTGAATTTCGAGATTACTACAGTTAGTTTATCGCGATATTAAAAAATCATTAATAATAATCAGTTACTATTAACATTTAATTTAACTTTTTCTAAACGAAAGTGACTTATCAAATGATTATTTTAAATTGGTTGTTTTTATTGTGTATTATAATATATTTTATTAAGATTATTAATTTTTCATTTAAGACCTAATATCATTCTACTATAATTTTATATTCATCTAAATACAATGATGAATACAAAGAACTGATGTATTCATAAATATGTACAACTGTATAATGATTGATACCTATATGATTTTTAACCTAAATTTACCTTACAATAATTTGTTTAAACTCTTATATTTTGTAGTAGGATTCAAAAATTACACCCATAATTAGTTTTTATTTTTACATTTTGTAATATTTTAATGATTTCAAGACAACTATTATTTTTTGGTTATTACCATGGTTAAAAATTTAAATTGTAACTCATAACCCCATTTAAAATAACTGTAAGAATATTAAAACAAAGATGTTGTGATTGGTTACGATTTCGTCGTAACTTTTTGAAATAGACATTTTATCGTTTGAACCTTCATTTTTGGCACTTGACAAGGGAATGTCATCGTCATCAGCGGACGTAAAATAAATATAGTTTAACTTTGTTTTTATTTTTTTTTGCAGACCCAATAAAAGAAAAAAAAATCGATGAATTCGTGTGGTCTAGGTTTTAGAGCACTCAGGTAGACTTTTATTATGCAAACATATAATATTATTTCCTAATCTAAATATTTAACTTTGTTAAGCATTTACATTTTTTACTATACTGTTACATTTGTATTAGTTTTTTTCTAAACTACCTAGCGAATTCCATAAGTATTTTGGATTAACTTTTCTGTGTATTCCAATTTCCAGTTGAGCGGCATTACGAAAAAATCGAATAAAAAAATTCAAATCTCTCAAAGTGTTCTTCAAGTTGCTTTTCCTAATTATAAACTACATATGAATTCAATGTAATAAAAATAAAAATAATAATCGATTTAGCTAAATACAGCCAAACAGTAGTACAAATTTTCTAATCCGTAATCTGGACTCTGCGTCTCTGCTACAATACCTGGCTATTTCTCAGTACATGAAGTGTCGTGATATTCTTATATAGTATATAGATACGAGTATTATCTATAACATAAAATTATTAAATTATAATAAATAGAAAATATCATTATTTCATGGTTTATTTCAAAAAATGTTTAATTTATGTCATATTTGTTATTTTTAGGCCTATATTATTATCGTGTTCAATAGTACACACACGCACACACATATATAATTTGTATATATATTTTAATCATGAAAATTATTAAATAGGTATCATATTTTTTAGACTGATAGTTGTATAGTATGATTATTTGTTTTAAATGTTTAAAGAAAATGGTTTAAAATTAAATTCGCTATAGGTAATAATTATTAATGAACTATTTTCTCTAACATCGTTCTCTGAGTATTAAATTACATTTATTTTAAACATATATACATTACATACATAGTAATATAATTAAATAATACTCTTAGATTTTTCCTATAAAATATGAACTTTAATCTTTCTCATTAATAGTGCTTAATTTAAATAGAGATAACAGAAAAAGGTAAAAAAAAATTAAGTTCGTCTTTGTGTTTTTGTATTTTAAACCTCAAACATTATTTAGTATTAATAAAAACTGTATATTGTAATGAATTAATATCGACGATAACCTTAGTAGTTTTTAAAGACAAAATTTAAATTATTTTATATACTTTACCATAATTTATTATGATAAACAAAACCTGATACTATCTCTTTGTTTATTCTGAGTGGATGTGCACATTTATTAGTATGTTAGTTATTTATACTACATACCTATTATAATTTTATTTATTATTGCTAGGGAAAATTATAAACTGTGCAAGAATAAAGTAGTACATTTCATACTATAATTAAATTATATACCTGTACCTAATAATACCTTACGTTAAGTTTCCTCTGAAAAACATAGCAGCCCAATCAACATATTTTTTATAAATGTGTAAATCTACTTATCGATTGGAAACAAAATAATTGATATTGGAATTTAATAAAATAAAGTCAATTACATTATATCACCGCACTCGAAAACAATTGAATAAATCAATACACTTGAAAACCTTCAATTAATTTTTGAACTTCACTAATTTCTATTTAATCTATTATGCATATTGTATATTATATAAAATTATATTTAAAATTTAAACACAATAGGTACGAATAATATCAATTGTTATTTCAATATTAGTATAATAATATCTTCTAGATAATATTAAGTATCATTACACCCTACAAGTTATTTGTATTTGTTAATTTTGTTCTTTGATTGCTTTTACAGACAATATTTCTTCTTTCTAGTATCATATGTATATAATATAATTTTTCTGTCAATAGTTTAAAATAACATTTATTTATAGAACTGTAGAAAGTTACTAATTTTTACACAAATAAAAATAAAAATATGTCTACTATTAATATTAATTACCTATTGGCTATATTATTATTACAATAAGGAATATCTTATTTTCTTATAGATATTCCATTATCATATTATTACATTTTGGTTATAAGATTTTTAAAATAATTATTTAATTTTTATCACTAATATCATTGTCGTTATCTCATTATTGTTAATCTCGATTATTTTATAACTATTTATTTATTCATTATGCACTCGAAATAATTAGTATATTCCATCGGCATTCATAAATCATCATTCATCAGTAATCATTAACCACAGATGCATACTGGCCCGCCACACGTCGGTATACCAGGTACCTCTTTCATTTAAATTCAGTAGTATATATTATTTTTAATAACTCTAATTAATAAGTAATAAGCTATAACATTAATAACCATAATCTATAGTATCATTTGAAAATAAAAAAATAAGTATAAGAAAAATAATGATTTTCGTTAGTAATAATTCTGATAACATCTTCACGGATGTCAGCTTTTTGAAAAGAAAAGAAGAAAATCGTTCTTGATGTCCACCATTCTGAAATCTTAAATTCAGACAAGTTTGGTTAGGTAGTCACTTTCGAATTCTTACAGTACTTAAAAATGCTCAACAAATATTTAATACTACTTAATAATATTTAATAGTTTATAGTGTTTATACGTTATACCATTTGTACTTTATATGTATAACTCGTGTAAGTAATTTCCTTCTACAATAACTAAATATTAATGTTCGTTCATTCATCATTGCTGTTGTGAACTCAATTTAGTAATTAAAAAAAAATAAGTAAATTTTGATACTACAACTTTTGGTGAAGAACTCAACTTATGTTATGTTATGTTGTGTGTTCATCGGAAAATGATATACCATAAGGCAACACTCTCTGGTAGATATAAATAGTAATGGGTATAGTATTCGTATTTGTCATTTACCGTTATAATTTGCGTTGTTATATTTAGTGATTGTATATATATACACTTTTTTGACTTAAATAAAAATATATATTCCGTTTATTTTCTTAAACAGAAAATTACTTGCAGGTAAATAATGTTTTTGACTTTCAGAAAGATTGTATTTTATAGTCACTACGACATAGTTTAATAATAGGTAGATAACTCTGATGATATAGGAATAAAATAAATTATAAACATTATATATAAATATTATGTATTGTTTCTATTTTCTAATATTAATAATATTTAATTTACATTTCTCGTAGAGAAATTAATTTCGAACGTTTTTTTCAACTTGCAACTATTATGAACTATATAGGGACAATTATATTGTTTTCTTAATTAACCTGTAAGTTATTAATTTCTCTGTGTATTATTTTGTATACATATACATTTATTTGATGCATACACAATTAGCCAAATGCATTTTAATCATTGTTACTACAGACAAATGATTAGGTATGTCATGAGTTCGAAAGTGATAAATTTTAAAAACATATTAATGCTCTTATCTAAAAATTAAAAAAATTAAAGTCTTGTATGATTTACGAATAATTAAAATTTAAGTTAATTGAACTTAATATTCTGGAATATATATATTTTTTTTTATTGGAGCTTTTATCAAAATATGTTTTATTTATGCATCAAGTATAATACTTACCTAAGTGTTGTTTGATTGTTTCATAGGTGGTAATCAATTGTTATTTTATTTTGGTTTTATGGTTATTGTGAGATGTTTATATAAGTAAAAATAATGTATAGTATAAATAAATATTTACTTAAACATGTTATTTTAAGATTTATATGTATATAAATTAAAAAGGAAATGTATTACAGTATAACAGTACAACTAGAATTTTTTTTTATGGATCATCTAGAAAGTTTAATAACTGTAATTTGTGGGTCGCCATGTCCTTTTAAACTTGGGAAACACTGGCTTATAACTGCCGGTTATAACTTAGTTTTTTCTTTCATTATAGACGTTTAAATTGTCAAATAATCGAAATTATTCTATCTCTATAATTTAACTTTATTATAATAATCTATATTTTAGTATTTTTGAGTTCGAGAATGTTTTTTTTTTAAATTTCACATTTTTATATAATTATAAATGATATTTAATAATTTATATACTATTATTTATTATACGATAATAATCACTTTCAAATGTAATATGATAAATGATAGCGAATCTCTAAATTAGCACAATGACCTATCTAGCGATAAATGTTTGTTTATACTTCATTATTGCTACGTGTTAAAAATTACAATTTTATTTTAAATGCATTTATTTTCCACTTGCTATAATTTTTTATGGATCTTTTTTTTTTACTTTTTAAGAAATATTTCATATTTATAAAAATTGTTACGGAGAAATAACAATGTTGATATCAAATTATTTAATTAATTTTCTTAGATAATAATTAAATTAAATTTGTATTAAATCCAATCGCATTTAAGTGTTTTCAGATTGTTACGACACAAATACGCGTATTTGCCAGTATCTTTTAAGCTTATAAACTATAATAAATCATCGTTATTTAAAGAAACAATAATACAATGATATTGGTAGAAATATTAAATAATATATTATGATTTTGCCATATAATAAAAAAAAAAGTATAGTGATCACATTTTATATGAAAACGTATTAAAAATCAATGAACCAGAAATACATTTCTATAAAAGTAGGTAAATCATATTTGCTTAACATAACTTATATCATATATATTATGTAATCCTTTCGATGATAAGAAAAAATATGAATATTGAAAAAGTTTTGATTATTATTTATTTCCTATATTCACTACTTATATCTAATAGATTTAGTAGATAAATAACATTTTATTTATTTTTATTAATTTTTCAAGAAGATAATGGGCCCCACGAGTTTATAATTTGGATCAATATTCTCCGCAGTCGTAGTCTAACCCAACTATAACTTTCATAGTATAACGAAAACCTTTAATTTTACTTACATATAAAATAAAATTTATACAGGGAATGTCATAATAATTAACGAACACCCGTGTTCCACCCAGACTGTAAGTCGACTTTAACGTTCAGTCAGACTTCTTCAAAGCAATTAAACGATAATATTACTGATACAATAAATGTATGATAGTATAATAATGTAGGCTAAGTATTCATCGGGCTAGTCGGCGAGCTGTTCAGACGGTATACAAATTATTTTACCTCGTTTAAAACCTTGTTATTATTACTAATATTATTTATTACTAATGAAGAAACGATGCTAAACAATATATATATTATTTTAGACCTAATGAGTTCTTTTAGTAGGTATTTATAACAAAAACTGATAACTGTACTATAGTCTACTGTAGGTATATATTATACTCAATAATAGTGTATATTTCTCGTTCAATAGTTATCTCATTACGTACCCGGTACACCTTCAGTAGTACGTTTTTATGTTTTTTATATTTATATATGTAGGTACACAGTATTCATTGGTCTCAGGTAAAATTTGTAACAAGACTATTAACTGTACAGTACTACTGTTATTATAGTAATAGTTATTATTCAATATATATACCGGTTTTTTACAAAGTGTTATATTTTGTCTTACGATGTAGATATTAATCTCAATGTGTATTAAACATCATTATTATGCATTTTGTGAAGCTTTAAAGCGTTAGTTACTATGATTTTATCGCAGGTATTAGAAATAAATTGAATTCGAATTTAGTTAAAAAAATTACAGCGACAGATTTTGTCAATTATTTACATTGTCGTTGTATAGTTAAAAAAAAATTAATAACAATATCTAAAAAAAATCGTATGCTTTGGTTAGAAAAAACTCCCTTTCAGTTAAATCAGTTTGTGTCACGTATTCATAATTAGTTATGAACCAAATAACCCACTATATGATACCACTATACTATACCACTATACTTATATGATGTTCTAATATTCAATAAATACTTCAAAAATTGAAATATCAGTAACGTTGTCCCTGTATATATAATATATTTTTTATTATTTTTTTTCAGACAACATCAAGTCAATTCGAAGTATAGAAATCAGTTCTGCGTTCACGCAACTATCGCAAAAAACAGGTTTGTCCGAAAATCGTTTTTAATAATTATTATTACAGATCAAAATTTGCGTACCGTGCTCGTCGGAATCCCCCTTCCGTATGCATCACCCAACCAAATAACCCAACAACACAGCGGCGAGGCCCCCGTCGGCACAATATATTATTATTATATTTTAGCGTATTATGCATATCTATATAAGTATTATTATTATATATTGTGTATACTGCTGTACCACTTTTTCTCGGTTTTAGTTTTTTTTATAAACATTTCGTTATAATAGGGGGCCGCCGCCGTTGCTGCGCTGCGCCGGCGTGTGGACTGTGTGGTAGGTGCAGCTAGTGAGCAATCGCGCCGCCGTTTGAACGACACGTGCAGACCTCGAAAGTGTTTCACATATAACTATTGTGTGTACTTCGATCACAGTTGTCGCGTGAACTGAAATAATGTGACGTTGGTGGCTACGATCGTTTTTCCGGGAAAAAAACGCGGTTTTTAAATTTTATTATTTTGTGATCGATTTGGGATCTTCTTTACGGCTACTACAACACAATAATATCACTTATTATTATTCAAATCTGCTGCAGACGTACGGTTTGTTATCGTTTTAACGCGGGTCACTTTAATAGTTATTAGTTCTGAAACCGGGAGCCCCCTTTCGTATAAAATGTATATTCAAGTAGATTATTATAATATGATGTAACTTGTAGGTATAATATTATAGTACGATATGTAGAAATATTCATATGTGTTCAATTATGATAATTGGTAAGGAACTGTTTTCCCCTATTAACATTTCGATGCTATTAAAGGGGTCATAAGTTAATATTAAATATGTATATTGTGTATCGTTTTTGTAAAGCGTTACCTTTGGATCGTCATGCGTTTTTAAACTATACAAATAACATATGTGTATGTTTTGCGATAATTATGAAACATTTTACATAGTCTTTGTTTTACCGCACACTAATAAATTCGGTGGACGATTAAATTGTATTATATGAACCATCCAAATATTTGATTATAAAATGTAGACATGAATTAGTGTAAAAATAATTTAGGATTTTATGCGTTTTGATAATTTCTTGCGTATATTTGAAAACATTGTATCTACCAAATGTGTAATTATATAGTATTTTAGATTCTTTCATTTTTTTTAAGTACACTAGGATTAAAGGATTAACAGTATTTTTAACAAGGAAGTACTGATAGTTGATGTATTTATATTAATCATTTAAAAAAAATTATAATTAATTATCTATATACATATAATTATTTTATTGCCGAATAAAAGAGATCATATACAATCTAGAGATTTATTATATAGTGAAGATGCGCAGTACATTTTATTCGGGGTTTTTAATGTAAATTGTTATCTTGTGGCCCGTTAAAAGTTTGATGTTATAAACTATAATATTCAATTAAATTACCTACCTTAAAAGATATGTTAGGTACCTATGAGGCATTCATTATAGTTGTATACATAATATGGCAAAGGTCAGAACACTAGGATTATGTTTTATAACTCTGTAAAACATTTATATTTTTAAAAATATTTATGTTGTGTTTGATAATTATTATATAGTAAAAACTCATTTATTATTATTTATTAATATAGATTATTGCTTCTTATTCACATAATAAATAATACTGACTTTACCGCGTACATAAGTGTATAATCAGTTATCACTGTTATCTTTCTAATTTTCTAATTTATCAACAATTCATGAGGAAATGTTAGAATTATATTATAGTGTTACAACGTGTTTAAATTAAAAAATATTACAGTATAACATTTAATTATTATATGAAAAAAAAAAAGAATTTAAAATTATTTAATGAATGCATAGTTAATAAACTAATAACGTTTTCAAATAAGTATAATTTTTAAATATTTTCACACTATTGACTAAATAGTTTATTTAAATTATTATGTTTATATTCACAGTGTTATTAATTATTATATATTTAACTAAACCTAAAGAAGTTTAGAAGTTTTTTGACAATAATTATTTTAATACTTGTAAAATTTTTTTTTCTTTTCCTTATGTAAATTAAATTAAATTGATTTAGATACGTATAATGTACAATAATTTTACTATGACGTATACTATGTAGGTATAGTATGCAATTCATTACTATGAATGGCAGTAATACTACCTATGTGCGTTTCGTCGTATTTCTCTCCAAAAAATATAAAAATATAAAACAAATTTTTTTATTTGACAGCGCCAATTGAAGACTGTTTTTCTGAATCATTTGAAATTAAAAATACTATTTACAAATTTTAATCATAGTAGTATAAAGGTACGTTTACAATACATTACATTTCTTTGCAAATCAGACGAAGTTTTCATTTTAGCCTTTTAGCTATATAATACCTACATCACTATGCATCAAAGTTTAAAATGTATTTTCCGATTTTCGAATACATTTATTATTATTTTTGTCATCTAAATGAACTTTTGTAAAAAATTTTACATTCGCGTGGAATTGACCTAAAAAATTAGAAAATAAAGAAATGTTTATAAATACTTAATAGCACAAAAAGCTAAAATATTTTAAAATTATTATTATATCTAAAAAATTTCAAAATCAATTTTATTAAAAATTGTGTGAAAAAATCCCGTTTTTATCTTTTATATGTTTTTGAATTTCGTGTTTACTTTGAACTGGGAATGTTTTATTGTGATCCCTCAAACTACTAGTTAGATCAAATATTCTACCAAAAACAACTCCATCATATATTAAAACCAAAACATTTTTTTGTTCCAATAAGTAGCTAGTGACCAAAATTGTAAAATATTATAAATATATTTAAATATATTGCATCGTCTAAAGCCAATACATTAATACAACTGGAAGAGCATAATGAAAAGTTTTAATTATTCTGTAATGCATATTTTTATTTCTATCAACAACAAATTTATTGTCATTATACAATATTATATCCATAATCAGATGCAAGTTTTGAACACTTCAAGTTTTCTTTGTTCACATTAGTGATTACTGATTAGGGTGAAATAAAATACCTGTTGTAGATTCTATAATATTATAAAAGTTGGGCATATAGATTTAATACTTTACGATGATTGATAAAATAAAATAACTAAACTAAATATATGACGCAATATAAATAGTATCAATTATCATCCAATCAGCATCGAAAAACATTTTCCAGTAACGCCTTCCTTATCAAAACTGCGTATAAATTACAACAGAGAAGAGAGAACAAATAGATAGCTTATTTAGTATAATTTAGTAAGTATTGAATAGTCGTGTGAAGATGAACATCAAAAAGTGTCTAAAATCTAATATAGGAGGTCAGATTAAAAACTATTCGTTAAGAGCAGTAATAATTTATTTGAATTTTTAAATTATTTTCATAGCTGTAACTATCACCAATCTTAACTTTTGATTTATTATATTTAGAAATGACTCGTGAATCAATAGTGAGCAGTTATAATACTGAAGACGCGTTGGGGGACAAACCTTTGGAATTAGTTCGACCTACTAATCACGTCCACGAACACAACACAATACATCATCAAATATTAGAGGTAAAATTAGATTTTTTAATTCATTGAAATATTGTTGTGTGTTATAATTGAATTACTATCAATTTAATTTCTAATAGTATTTTCCATTTTGATCGAAGTTTAATATAAATATTTTTATATTTACTTAACAATTATTCACCTTTTAGAAATATTAAGTTGAATTATTTAAAACAAATTGTATATCATAGATAAATGTATTCGTTGTATTTATATTTAATTGATATATTTATTATATAACTACAAAACAGTGGACTAAGTTTTCAACATGGTAAACGATTTGTTATAGAAAAAACTAATTTAACGAAATAAATTAAATTAAAATATAATTATTTTTAATTTCACAACCCATGTTTTATGACAGTGTTCACACGTATCATACAATTGGAAATGCAATCATTTATTTGATGATACCTTTTATAAAAATGTAATTTAAGTTGACATTATACATCATGTTTTATTGGATTTTTACACATTTTTAATGTTAAAAATATAGTTTACGTTTTATTGTAAATTATTTACGCACTTACTAAATAAATATAGTGATTTTTTGCTAGAAAATTCAATCTGTCCTGTAGGCAGTGAATAGTGATTAATAATTAATAATGTTTATTTATCTAAGTACATAACTTAAAAAAAATATTCACATCAATTCAAATATGTATAATTTATAATTTTAGTTAAAAAAGCAACAACAACTTCAACAACAATATTTATTGGAACAATTCCAAGCTCAACAACAACAGTTAGCCGAACAACATGAACAACAACTCCGGCAACATCTTAAGGTAAAATATTATTATATAAGAAAAAATATTAGAGTTTACTACCTATTCGATAAAAGAATCGTTTAGGTAAATTTCTTATTTCGGAGGACTATTTTCAAACAATATATATTAATAATTTATCATAGTGCCTACACGTATATTATACAATATACATAGATACAAATAAAAGTTTCTCAACCGACTTAATAACCTGTTGAATAAAAGATTTGAACTGTCATCTTGTGTTATTTGCTATTGTTATACATTTTATGAGCATAATATCTATATTAAGTTACATATGTATATAAATAGTTCATAACGTGTTCTTGATGGACGAGTATCTTACATAATAATGTATAGACGTGTGTAACGCAGGATTTATGGGAAAAAAAAAGGGAACTTGAAGAAAAAGAACAGCGTGAAAAAAAGGAAGAAGAAAAATTGGAAACCATAAAGAAAAAAGAAAAACATGAACAAAGTGCTATTGCGTCATCCGAAGTTAAACAAATTTTACAGGTAACATAAATAAATTTAATGGTCGATGATATCAGTTTCTATATCAAAATTATAATGATATGCATTAAAATATTAAAATAAAATAACTAAAAGTATTTTAACAAGGTGTTTTTTACTTTTAATATTTTATTATACTTATATAATAGTATACGGATATACGTATACTATATTATAGTATTATCTTGGTTAAGTTTTGTTTATTGTTTTATTATATCTTTTAAATGTTTAACTACAGTTTAAATATTGAATACAAGTATTACGAAATTAAAGTTAAATTAAAAAAAAGGTCTAGTTTACAATACATAAGAGTAGATTTATTAAAAATGTGTATTAATAATTAATTGTTTTAGTATAAAATCTGTGACCAATATTATTGCGTTTGAAAAATAATTCTGATAAAAGTTCGACAATTGATTTACTAAAAATGTTTTTAGATTTTGTTACAACATGTGTATTGCTTACTTTTAGGTTCTCAGGAAACAATTTTCTCTAAACATTAGAAAAAATATTAACCATTACTTAGCGTCGTTTGTATAATTTTAAATGTACATTAAGTTCTGCATGATGTTTTTAACTTAATTGTTATTATTATATATACTGCTTAAAAAAACCTCGATAAGTATTACGAATTGTGGACATCAAATTAGCTAAATAAATTTTTTAGTTTAATAATTTCATACTTATTATGTTTAAAATACAAATTTTAAATCATAATTATATTATTATACAAATAATTGTGATAAATATCGCATTATTCAAAATTGAATAGAGAAGGTATTAGATAGGTAAATTAAAAAAATAACTACCTAGTCATATTTTATCATATGTGTGACATGTCAGCGTTATTATCGTGTGTACAAATATAGTCATTATTTATTATAGTATTTAAAAATGTATGATTACTTTCGAGTTCAAATGCTCCGAGAAACATATTACAACGCCCACCTTTGTTCTTTAGGAGTTCGGGTTAACAATAGGCCATATACTAATACCAACTAGATAACATAATAAATAATACTAATACCCTCCATTTGCCCGATAATATAACAGTGATAACTGTTTAATACTTTAATGTAAACATAGACATCGGTATAAATCCGAAGCCCGAAGGTCTTGTAAATATATTATATTTAACAAAACTGCGTATGAACTACTGTTGTTACGATTTTTACGATCAATATCTTAAATTTTTTTAGTCTAGTTTTTTTAAAATATACTACATCCTTAAAATTGTCTAGGGGTTTCTGCTGAGTAAAAAACATCGAGAAGCAGCATCTAGCAGTTCTATACAATCTCAACAATCCTACCCTAGTTGGTTAGTACTTAAATTATAAATTGTTTTAAATATACTATTGTATAAGTATTTAAAATTTGCATATTATTTTATAGGGGTATCTTACAATCTCAGCAATCGGAACCAAACGTAATGCCTAGTAGTTTAAGTCCGTCATCTAGTGGGTCAAATATCACACCATATAGATTTGTTGGACGGTACGAAGAAGATTTCCCTCTTAGAAAAACAGGTATTTATATTTAATCTAATAAAATGTAGCTTTTTAACATCCTTCATTGTTTTATTTCTAAAAATAAAATGCGCTAAATACATAGAAACACCTCTTTTATAATTGTTTATTTTTATATTTATAAATGTTTAATGATGCAGAATCATATAACAAAATATAAATAATATTTAGAAATGAAGCTGCAAAGAAAAATTTAATTTTAGCCCACATTTTATTATTCTAATCTATTTATATTAAAAAATGTTATATAGCTGGATTTTGTGGTTTATTATTCGTTTTAACTGAAAAATGCAATTAATTAAACTTTATTCATAAAATAATAAAACAATTTATAATATTTGATCGTCAATTAAATTTCTATAGTGATAACTGATATGGAAATTGTAATTTTATTCGTTGAATACTAGTTATTATACTAATCCAAAAACGTTACTGATAAAACTAATCAAATATGACCGTGGACAATGGTGTAATTACATTTTTACATTTAACTTTTTTGGATTATTTTAATTTTCTCTTAAATTTGTCAAATAATAAAAAAATTCAATGTCCGCATTTTAAGGGGTTTTCTGAATAGTCTTTATATACGAAATAGTTTTCACAAACAATTTATGAAAGTGTGGTGTCATCTAAATTTTTTTAATTGCAATGAGTTGTTTTTTAACCATCTGAATAATTTGTAATATTAACTTATAATGATGACAACGTAAATAGATAATAACAAACTCGTTATGCCTTTTAATTACTTTAGTTTTTAACATAACGTTTGTCTTCTTTTCATCCACTGACCACTTTCCTAACTTAAGTGTGTTTTTTTTTTGTTCCTTGTGTGTGTTGAAAATGTTATTGCATGCAGCGTCCGAACCGAATTTGCTCAAAATCAGATTGAAACAGCGCATGTTCGACCGACGTAACAATCCAATCGCACGGCCCAAAGAAAGATCCGGCAGCAGAGTGTCTAAGCTCGCAAGTACCGTACCATTTTACTAATAAAATACTTTTCCCTTTCAATACTAACCTCTTAATATGCCATCATAAATTTCACATTCCTATTTTTATTTTGCAGTAGAGACGTCTCCTTCGGGCAGTACTCCCGGTTCTGGACCTAATTCTCCTCCTATACTCATATCAAATTGTCGAAACTCACCTTCAACTGGAGCCACTACTCCAATAAAAGAAGTAAAATACAATTTTAACATAAGAATTAGTTAATTAAGATTTTACATTTTTGTTTAATTTTTTAAGGAAGGAGAAATTTCATTTGGCCATATGTCTAATAATAAATCAGACCAAAGCAGTAGTGTTGCTGATATATCTGCATTATATACAAGTCCTTCGATGCCTAATATATCATTAGGTCGACCACCATCAAATTCGGTAATTATTTTAGCACGATTTATATATTTATAAATATATAATATAACCATCATTATTAATTGAATTAACTCACGCCTGAAAAATAAAAATAAATTAGTTAGGTGTGAGTCATAAAAACTATTGGTTATTTAATATAATAATATTAAGTTTTTAACTTACGTGATTTATTACAATATATTTATTATATTTTCTATATTTTATGCTACATATTACAATTAGGTACATTATGTTTGCTTACTAATAAATAGAAAAAAATTATTATTAGAAAGAAAATATAATTTATTAATTTTATAAGTTAATGAACCTTCACAAACCCAATAATGGTTTTAACTGCTCTCAAGTTGATTATTTGTATAGGTTAAGCCTCTTATGTAATACAACATTTTTATTCACAGTTTTAAACATATTCAACTATTAAGTAATAAATAATTATATAACAATCGATTGTTTCTTATAATGTGTTGTCTCAGTCTTACTAACGCATAACTACCAATTTATACGTTTAGTAGTTTCAATTAAATGTGTTATTATTTGATTAAATTCAATTATATTATCAAATTTATAATATTATATAGATCATTAGTGTTTTTTTGTTGATTTCTTTTTCGATATTTAAAATTATTAAAACATAAATATTCTTATTACTCAAACATTAGATATTGTTAATAACTACCGAGATAAGTAAAGAACACAAAATAATCTTCTTATCTTTAGACTTTAAGTTTGACAATAGGTGAATTGAATCTAATTTATAAATTAACCACGCATAAGCTGCTAAACGCAAAATTGTCTGTTTTTTCATTGATAATTCAGAAACAACATATACGGGCGTGATTAACCAATAAATATACATATGTGTAATATAATGCTATTAATATAGCATAAAAGTATAGTTTCCAATCATTTAGAATTTAGATATTCTAAATATTACTTGAATACTCTGTGGATTGTTATTTTATAGATTATTTAATATTCGTAATCATATGATAGTAAATCTAGAAATTCACATATATTCATTATTCATGTATTATAACGAACCATTGTTAGGTCAACTTTGTTTTTTGTTTTAGCTATATTTTCTTTTTAGAATTCATTTTTTTTTTTTATAAATTAACCCTCAAATCTTTCAAAATCGCACACATTTTATTTTTATTTGAAAATCAAACATCTATTATTATTAATTAAATTAATTTCATTGATTATGATTTTTTGATTATAATTAAGTACAATTAACTGTTGAGTGGTTTTTAACGATAATGTGGTTTTAGATAAATGTAAGCGTTATTTATAGATAAACGTATATGGTATTAAACTTTGATTTTAGAAAAACTGTGAGATTGATTCATAAAAAAACATCATATTTAAATGTCAACTTTTTTTTAAAGGTGTAAGGTTATGACGATCACAATTAAATCCAATTAACTTTTAATTGTAATTGTTCAGTTTGCATTAAATAAAATAAAAGAAATTAATGGTTTTTTAAAAAAATATGTTAATTATCGATCGAAGACTTGGTTTTAATATCGTTATTTAGTTGGTAAGTAGGTATATAATTTACTAATTGTATTGAAAGTTTAAGCTTTTATAAAATATCACATCTTTATGATATCCAGGTATTAGATAAAAAAATTAATATAAATTCATAGTACCGTTATTTTTTTTAGAAAATTAAACTATTTTAAACAAACCAAGTACAACTCTAAGGTATTCATTATTGCTTTTCTCAGTATAAATCACTTTGATGACGTTTCTAAATATTTGTACAGTTTCGAAATATAAATATAAAATATTTAATATACTTAGTATAGTATAAAATCTTATTTCATTAAACATTTTTAGGCATAATTATTTAAACTATTTTATAACCTAACCGAAAAAAAACGTGTTTTAAGTTGCATTAAACTTGTTTTTTAATACCTTGTTTGTGATAATTTTGACAATAATTATTACTATAAATTTAGTTTTTTAACATTTAGAAGTCACAAGTTTTTTTTTATATATATTTTATTGATAAAGCTTTCTCCGTTTTACTATTTGGTTGATGTTTTGTACATTCAAAAATAACATAATTCTGGTAAAAATATTTATATTTCCTGTTCAGCTTGGCATAAGGCACCATTAATATAATGAAAATGCTTATCGTATATATACCTACCCAAAGATTTTTTAACTTCAGTATGTTAAAAGTCGTCATTTTTTTACCAAATTAAAATTATTAAAAATTAGAAACTCAAAAAAAAAAATTCATTTCTTAACTATATATATTTTAATTTCATATTCCTAAGTAGATTATTTTTCGAAGTATTCAATATATATGTATATATTGAATTTTAAACCAGTAATTAATTAGTTGTTACTTTAAACTTCCAAATCCATATAATTTTTATAATGTTGGTAATTGAAACAAATTTTTATTTTCGTCTGTTAGTTCTTTGTCTAATTTAGACTTGGCTATTTTTATATAATGCACTAATAATATTATTACATGTTATGTCTATGTGTATAATCTTAGACGTTGTTAAAACATAAATTATGAATAAATAATGAAAAAAAACCGTTGAGTAATAAATAGATAGTTACTTATATTATAGTTTATAAATATCAATTTTCTCTTTTATTAAATTTAATTATGTTATACTTAATATTTCATGATTAAAAGAACGTCATAATTTATAAATATCTTTTAATCTATTGTCGCTATTTCCGCTCTCCAAATATTTAAACAGTTAAGAGGATGTCGGCGTACTACTTGTTTTCTCTGACGCACCTACCTACAATATGGTAAATTTACGTTCAACAGACATTATGTTGTTAGCTTTAATATTAGAGTGAATTGATTATTAACAAACTCTAAGTGCAGAACATTATCCGTATTTGTTCGTTGATTTTTATACGGATATTTCAACTTTTTTGTGATAGAATCAGCATTTTATAATATTGTACTGTTTTATATACTCAGAAAGTCATAATTTATAAGATTCAATAAGTAAAATTACATGTTATAAAATTGTTCAAAAAAATTTAAATATATACATTTAATTTTGTGTAGTCTGTACATTGAAAAAAAAGAGTTATATCATTGAAATTATTTCATATGTATTAACATCATTAGAACGAGACCTATTCGACATAAAACCGTTCGTGTAAATGTAATAAAAACATATTTATCATCAGAATAGGTCATCATTTTTAAGTTTTGACACACTCAATCTCGATATCTCATTATTTAGTCGTCATAAATTAAACAATATCTAAATTTACCATAGAAAAAACACATACGCACACACGGCCATAGGTCATTTTATAGAGATAACATTTTTATATTCATAATAATATAACATTTTTATATGTTTATAAGGTGATCCATTTCAAAGTGTCTGCACACATTAATTCGAAATGTTTTAACTCTTTTGGAAATATTATTTTCTTATAATTAATTTGAAGTTATTGAAAAACAATAAATATTTCTAATTTCATGTTTCCTATTAAAACATTTTTATAAGTACATCAATACATAAAAATAAAATTATATATGTATATTATATACTAATTAACTATTTGTTCGAAATTTGGTTTTATGTAACACAATACTCGACAAATATTCTGCATCTGAATATGAAATTAGAGAATGTATGTTATCTTACAAAAATATACGTACAATATTAAACGATATTTATAAAAAATAAAATTTTTCGAAGAAGGTAAAAGTTTTTCAAATAATGAATGTGGATATTTAAATAAATCACCTTGTATATTTATAAAAGATGACGTGATGGTGAACATACTTTCTGCAAAAAAAAAAAAAAAACAATAATAATGTTTACCTATAACATTTTTCATAATTTAAGATGATTTTAAATTATACTCATGTCTGCTATAATTATTCTCGGTTACATTTCAATGTATCAAACCTGGATAAATAAATTTTATTTGTGTTAAAAATATGACTTAATACCAATTGTGCAATATCAAAATAACTAATTCTAGTATAATATTTTAGTTAATTTATAACAAATCTATATGTTAATTAAAACTTTTTCTCTCTACAGGTAGGGGGTTCCATTTGAAATGATATTAATCAATGTGTTTTATATTACATTATAACATAATTATTTTACATTCATATTAAATAACAAATATAAAATTTGGTAGTGCTGCCCTCAGAAATTACACTAAATAAAATACATAGATAAACTTACTCAATTGAAATAAATTCAGTCTTTTAATGAATAATTTCTATTTGTTAACAGAGTGTATTTATTTTTTTTTTATTTTTTGCCACTTCATGTGAAACATGTGATAATTAAATACAATACGCTGATTATTATATTATCTACTCTTTAATAAAACACTTGTTTCCCCAATTTTATGTTTCAATCTTTCGCTTTATTACATCAAGTTTATTTGGTGTCTTTCAAAATTAACGGATCGGGTAAGTACATTGGTGTTACATGAAATATGTTTCATGTAGATACAACATCAACCTGAAAAAATTGTTAAGACTTAATTAAAACAATATTTGATTGGCTCATAAATTATTTAAACATTAAATATCACTAACCCCTAAAACTCATCCTTTAGTTCAAAATAATTATTTATTTTAGATTTTGTATTTTTTAATTTCTAATTAAGTTTTGAATACTTAAAACTAATAAGTTATGAATTAAATCAATTTTACATTTCTAGATTCTTTATTGTAAAACTCTATAGTCATTGGTCGTTTTGGAGGATATTACAAATAACTTAAAATAATTATAATTATACATTTTAGGTTAATATCAAATAAGTAAAAAAAAAAAAAAAAAAAACATTTATGGTTTTGATCAAGATCTTTTAAAATTGTTTATTTGTATTTTAACTCTAATCTATTGTGTTTACATATAAAATCATGAAGGTGTTATTATTTACTATGTATTATATGTTAAGCAAATTGGACTACCTATATCAGAATGAATACTGTGAACATAAAAATATCTTGTATATTGCTTTAATTTAAAATTACATTTATAAGACATATAGATTTAAGTTAGTATATGAAAAATGTCTAAATATTTATAAGATAGTATTTTTGTGTGATGTTACATTATGTTTTGGATGTTAGGTTAGGCTATCTTTTCACAAGTTAATAAATATACTTAATATTGAAAAGATTGGTCTTTATTTAAAATAACTTATCATGGTCTAAAGCAGGGGTCGCCAATCTTTTCAAATAAGTGAAATACATTTGAAATTTTAAATCCTTGGTGATCGACATCCATGAGAATTTAGGTCTTTAGGAAGAGATTTGTTTGATGAGTAAAAAAAAAAACTAAGCTCCAAAGAATAATGAAATTATTTATTGTTTCTTCATAAAATGTATTACGCAATTGATTGATAATGTTAAAATTAATTTTAACGATCGACCTATATTCATAAAAATATTGACTGGTTGGCAACCCCTGTCTAGAGGCTTACATTCCATTACTCTATTCTTCATAAATACTATATTCTAGCATTTTTTTTAAACAAATATTATTTGATAAAAAAACTGATACATAATGTTATAATTTATAAGACATTTTAAAAGATTTTCATAATTTATAAACAAATTCTGATTTTTTAAAAATGTTATATTTTGTTTTAAATAAATTGGGTCTTGAATATTGTATTTGTTTAATGGTTAGAATTTTAATTTTTATATGATTTATTTTAGGATGGATCAAAATTATCATCTGTTTCGGAAGCTGAAGTCCGTGCTGCATTTACTGCAAGATTAGGTGCACCACTCACTGGTCAAATGTTATCAAGTACATTGCCATATTATCCTACGCTTCCAAGTAATTATTAAATTATTTAAATATAATAATATTTTAAAACAAAAAAATATGTATGAAATACCTAAATAACATTTTATTAAATTTATTGGGTATTTAAATATATTTTATAGTGCATATTTAAAATTCATATTGATTATATAGTACTGGATACATCTCAAAGTTTCATTCAAAAACAAATGCGAAGTCTTGAATCCAGACAAACTACTACTACTCCAACATTTCATCCTGCACCTATTACTGACACTCAAGTTGCACATGCTAGATTGAATAAAGCTGGACACAGACCACTGGGCCGTACACAATCAGCACCACTACCTCTAGGACATCCAATGTTGAACAGCACTGTACCCGGTCAACAACTAAGTGTTCATTATGAAGATTACGAATTACCACTTCAACAACTTAACTCGCATTATTTGAAACAAGTAAAAAGTTCTTAAATTTTGGAGAAAATATTTTTATTGTTATTAATTGTATTAATATTTTTAAAAATTTTAGCAAATTCGCCATACTGTTTTAACTCGAGCTGGAAGTCGAGCACACTTGGCTAATAACAGTAGTTTAATAAATGAAGATCAAGAAGATAATGCAAAGGTTTGCAAATATAATTTATTATATACAAAGTTATTTCTACTGATTAACATTATAAATTTATAAATATAGGTAATTGATTTGACTGGTGGTCCAAGAACATCGACAGATAATGGTTTTAAAAATAAAAGTCAAACATTTTTACAACAGCAACGTGACTTAATGATGCGACAAACATCTCAATCAAATGATAGTGCGTTAATTAAAATATAATAATGTATTTAAGTATTTTTGATAAAACATTTTGTTTTATTCTACAGTTTCGCTTTTTGCAAATCGGAATACACATGTTACTCTTCCTTTAGTAAGAACATATTCCAGTCCTTTAGATGCAACCATAAGTACAGGAGGGATTAACTCCGACACATCTACATCATCATCATCACCATACCTTTCATCTACTAGTCTTAATTCTTCTAACGCTAAACTATCAGGGTGAGTGTCTTAAAAATTAATACATTTTTATTATTATGTTAAATATTGATTTATATTTACTTCTAGAAGTCCACACCGACCTACTACTGGACTAGCATTTGATAGTTTGATGTTGAAACATGCTTGTAAATGTGGCAACAATGCTATACATCCAGAACATAGTGGACGGCTTCAAAGTGTTTGGGCTCGATTATTTGAAACAGGATTAGCTAGACGATGTTATAGATTGAGACCACGCAAAGCAACAATCGAAGAATTACAAACATGCCATACTGAACCACACACTCTTTTATTTGGTTAGTTTTATAAAACCTATTTTATTTATCTAGTCTTATATATATATTTATATTATTTAATTAGGTACAAATCTTGCAAGTCGTCAAAAAATGGATAGTTCTAAATTAGCTGAATTGCCTGTGAAAGCATTGGTACGATTGCCTTGTGGTGGATTAGGGGTGGATTCTGACACTACATGGAATGAATTACATACAGCTCCAGCTGCTCGAATGGCTGTTGGTTGTGTTATTGATTTGGCCTTTAAAGGTAATACATATTTCTATTAAAAAACATTTTTATTATTATTATGAAAACCTATCTTAAAATTTTGTAAATAGCTGCCCTGGGTGATGTAAAAAATGGTTTTGCTATTGTTCGTCCACCTGGTCATCATGCTGAAGCTAATCAAGCTATGGGATTTTGTTTTTTTAATTCAATTGCTGTTGCTTGTCGTCTGTTACAACAGAGGCAAGCTGTACGGCGTATACTTATTGTTGATTGGGTACGTTCAATGTATTTATTTATTGAAAAAATATATTTTATAATCTTTTCTGTACTTTATTGTTATAGGATGTTCATCATGGTAACGGAACACAACAAATTTTCTATAACGATAGAAGTGTCTTATATCTATCTATTCATCGGCATGACGAAGGTAACTTCTTTCCAGGAACTGGTGCACCTAGTGAAGTAGGTATCTTAAAAATGTATTTTATATTTTATACTATTTATTATATATTTTAGTGTGGAGCTGGCAGTGGTCTAGGATACAATGTGAACATAGCATGGAGTGGTGGATTACAACCTCCACTTGGTGATGCTGAGTATTTAGCCGCTTTTCGGACAGTTGTAATGCCTATTGCTCGGGTAAAGATAAAGTCTTCTGATCTTTATCTATAATTGTTTATACCATTATTTTACATTTCAGGATTATGCTCCAGAAATCGTATTGGTATCAGCGGGTTTTGACGCAGCTTCAGGTCATCCAGCTCCGTTAGGTGGATATAATGTAACCCCTGCTTGTTTTGCTTACATGACACAACAGCTAATGCAAATTGCAGATGGGAAGGTATATTTTTAATTATTAATTGTTCCTTAAATTAATAAGTCATAATTTTTAATTAATAAAAAACATTTTGCGTAGGTAATTTTGTCTTTAGAAGGAGGATATGATCTAACTGCTATATGTGACAGTGCAGAAGAATGTGTACGTGCATTACTCGAAGATGAAGTAACACCAATCGTGCAGTCTGAGCTTCATCGCACCCCTTGTCAAAACGCCATAAAAACATTACAAAAAACCATCGCAATTCAAGTAGTTAAAATAAATCTAATAAGAATTAAGATCATTCCTTTTATTGATTAAATTTGTGACACTTTTTTATTAAACAGTTACCCCACTGGCCTGTATTAAAAAAACTAGCTCATACAGTATCATGCAGTGCTGTGGAAGCTACCCTTTGTGAAGAAAATGAAACAGTTAGTGCCATGGCTTCGTTATCAATGACCAGACACAGAATACAGTAAGAACCTTGCTCTAATTAGGGGGGAAGGGGATGAGAGCATATAATAAATTTAAATATACTTGGATAATCATTATAAAACTGAAAAAAGTTAATAATTATGTATTGTAAATTTATCTGTTTTAGAAGTTCAGATCCTAGTGAAGAACCAATGGAAGAAGACTGTGAGGATGATAAATAGATGATTGTGTAATTTATTTTGAGCTAATTAATTACTCTTTCTGTTATACAATATTGTTTCATTGTCAAATTTCACACTGTGTATTTAACCTAACCTTTCAACAGCTAAAAAAAAAGTAGTCCCTTATGCTCTGACTTTGAAAGTTGTATTGTGTATGTTACGTTAAAAATAGAAGTATACGAGTTTAATTAATATTTAGATCCTTTAAATAATTGACGCAATTATTTGGTTATCTATTGAACAATTTTTTTTAATATTTTCATTATCCCTTCCCCATATGTATATTTATAATATATTTATTTATTTAAATAAAACATTCCAAATAATAATTCTTAACACATAAAATTATTCCAAAAATTATGTTACCTGCGTCATAACGTAAAGTAAAATATTGTGTAAAATATATATATTTTTAGTTTGTTATTGTTTTAAATATCTATATTAAACTTATTTTATTATTTAAACACAAATTGATATATATATACATATATATTAAGTGTTGTGATAACTGATAATTGTTAATTTTTTTTTTTTTTTTTTGGCCGGATTTTTATTCTGGACGCAGATTTGAACATAACTAATGTTTTGCCCTTTCTATTTATGTAAATACCAAATATTAATGAATATTGTGTTGGAGTTATATGTTTACTAGTCGTTTATAATATATATTCATATGATTATAATTATTGTTTATCAATTTATCATCATTATCATTATTATTTTATTATTATTACTTTCGTTATAATTATTTAGTCTATTTTATAAACAAAATTGGCTCGAGACGTTTCAATGTTTAAATTTAATATTTTTGTTGTCGATATTACAGAATATTTATGGGAATTAATGTTTTAGTATTTGTTACACTTATAAATATATATATATACTTATATATTGTATATATAATGTTTCTGCAAACGTCTTTCTCGTGGCATGTTGAAAATAGTATTATGATAGTTTGAGAATCTTATTTAAATATTTGATGTATAATTCTTATAGATATGTATGTTTATGAGGATAAAAGTTTAAAATTGATGTGATAATATTTTGTTTTTATTTTAAACTTAGTATAGATTAAATTTACCTAAATGGGCAACATATTGTATAAGATTACTTTCTGTTCCTTGTATTGTTCATTATTTTAATAATAAATATAGCAAAGTTATAAGTACTTATTATTATAAGTACTCTTCTATAAATAATACAAAAAAAAAAAAAAAATGAAATATGTTGATTTGTATTCAAATTCACAGTACAGCCTTGAATGTATAAAGTTAGTGTTGCCGATTTAGGTTTAATTAATCCATAATATACATTATTATTATAAAGCGAGTGCAAGATGAAAATTAATTTTAAAATCACAAAAATATTATTTAATTTATAATTTTTTACATGATGATTAAAAGTATATTATGTCAATTAATAAATGCTTTATTTTATTAACACTAAATATTGGTGTATATTTTAAGAATATTATATTCTCATTTAGCAGATCACCTTGCATTTTCTACAGTTGTGTGTAGTGGTTATAAATTTGTTTTTATTTGTATGTATACAGTGCTTATTTTAATTGTTAACTTTTGTTGTATTCTTTCTTTTGTTACTGTTTAAGAAAAAATGGTATTGCATTATGTTAAATTCATATTTGTCCAAATGAAGTAAATGTTTTTTTTTCTAATGTAATAATTATCTTGACTTTTTATGTTTTTCATTTGATTATTCTTCGTGAAATGGATTATATAGCTATTTAGTTTAAATTGAATTTGTATTAAAATTTAATTTAAAACCCTTAATAAATTACATTTACTAATTACATTTATTTCCCAGGTTGCTATCTGTCAGATAGAGCGTACTATAATTTGTACATGAATCAATATTCTGAAATCTAAATTTTATAAATATTTTTGAATATAAAAAAAAATAAGCTTCAAATATGAGAGATGCTCTAACTTCAATAACGTTATCAACATCAAAGGCATATTACAAAATTTAAGAAAATAAATTATACTTCAATTCTGTATTAATTTGTATAGATTTGTCAGTAACTACTGAACAATAATTTATTTGAATTTATTTTGATAATGATTTCTGATGTAAATATTAGGAGTGCTGAGTAGGAACTGAATGAAAGGTATATTTTGTTAAATGTTCAGTAGTTCTATGTCCACATGGCCATATATTGAACTGATCCTATGTGCTATTCAAGGTGGATATTTATATGTATATATATCCATCTTGGTGCTATTACAGTACAGTACACTAACATATTATCACACTTTCACCAATCCATGTACTAATGCTCTAGTAGAGTGTATACATGTAATCATCAGCTATTATATGATTGTAGCATATAAATTACATTTGATAAAAAAGAGAACCTATTTGACATCCTGAAAATTGTGACATAAACTTAAACTTAAATCTTTGGCTTATAACATTATGTGAGTCTTTAAAATTGATAAGTTACTTGAATGGCTAAACTTCACGTACCCAAGCTGCTTCACATTTCTCTTGAAACTCATTTACAATAGCCAAATGACATTCCTTAATCGGCCAGTACTTTTAATCAATATTGTATAGAAGTGTGGTTAAAATCTATGTCTCGGATAAATAATTTTTGTTTGCGTTCACTCATTTTAGAGTTGAATGTATGCACACAATTCGGGATTAGTTATCACTTACAAAACCGGCTGTACTGAATATACTGCATAGTTGACATATTTCTGAGCCAGCATTTGAAAGTTAATGGGACCTTTAAAATAAAACCAGAAGTGTTCCCCTGTTTTATCGAGATGAACACATGTCATAATCTTAACATATGTGGGTGTGTCAGTCCTATATAAACTCTAACAACAGTTGTTATTTAATTATTTGAGAAAATCGACTAATATGTATATTATCCAATAAATAACGTTGTTAGATACTATCTGTAACTGCTATATGTCAACATAATATTATGAATGTATTAAAGCTATTCAATATCCATATACTCTTCTAAAAGTCGAATAGAAAATACAAATTTCTACTTAGTTGTACGGTAATATCGATTGACATTGTCATTGAAAATGTCACTATATAAAAAATATAATAATAAAAGTAATTGACCACGAATAACATTTTTTAATGATAACAAAACGACTAGAATCATTATTCTTTGTTAAAATATCTTGTCTCGTTCAAATATCTGTAAATTCAAATAATATGCTCTCGTAACACTAGTGAGCAATCTTAAATATAACAAATTAATAAAGAAAGGACCGATTATCAAGTGCATATGATAGGAAGTCAATAACCTACACAAATCTTCTTTAACTATCAATGAGATGTATAATTCATATTGTAAAGTCATTATTTAAAAATCAGCATGTGTATTTTGTAATTATGATTTCCCACAAAAAATTTACAAATAATATATATATATATAACAAAAAAATTTAAAGAAATAAGACATAAAGTTAAAATATCGATAAAAAAAAATGTTATCATAAAACATCAGATATGGCTTTCTTATATATATAAATATGCCAGCGGCATAAAATACAAAACTCTTATAAATTACATAAATCATAAATTAGTGAATTCTTAGAAAAAAAATATAATTGGCAACAAAAAAATTAAAAATAATGTATATATCACAAAAAAATCTAATACATAGTACACAAAGTTAAAATATTTGTAAAAGAAAAAAATTTTAATATTAAAATAACTTGTTTTTTTTAGTTTTTAAGCATAAGTTAATATATTGTGTACCAATTAAAAAGGGGTTTAATCAAATGATAAATATTTTTTTATACATGGGCATAAGGATATTAATTACATTTATTAATATAACAGAGTCTTTCTTCAAAAAACTTGATCGCTACTTGAGGACTTTTTTTATAAACTTCAGTTGCTTCCAGCAAATCAGCTTCTCTACCAACTGAATTTTTCCATGCAATCAAAAACATTAATTTTCCATCCTTTTCGGTTGCTCCAACAATGTGATCAGCTTCAAGCCCACGATCATAACCAACCTTTTTTTCATTATCTTCATAAAAATTTGGATCAGTACCCAAATCAACAACCTCCTGTTTAATTTCATTTTCAGGCACTTCATCACTGTAAAAAAAATATAAAAAATTATAATTAGTAATTACTTGCAAATTATGTTTATGGATTTTATTTTGTAAATCTAAATTATGATGAATTCATTTTTATTTTCTAAATATTTTACTTAGTTATACTGGGAACAAAAATTAAATTTTTCAATCATGGAAGACAGCACTATAGTCTGTACAAAAAAAAGGAAGGCACTGCTTGGTGCATTCGAATAAACCGCGGAGATCCACTGGATAGGTTTATCCACTCTGTCATTGATCACATTCTAACATGCAAGAGTTTCGATCAATTTTCATGCACTACCCGGTGCACTCTTATTTGGTACAAACTTTAGGTATCTAAATCGTTTTAAAAAATACAAATACTGTTTTGTATTAATTTTGTTCTCTATAATAGCATAAGTTTACTGTTACAGTGTAGTATGCATTAAAATATTAACCGATTTATTAACTAATGTAAATGGTACATATTTGAATTTGTACACACCATAAATCGATGCTTTTGTGTTACTTTACGGTCGGTAACCTACGTAAATTACTATTTAGCTCACATTATAGAACATCAGTACACCAGCATATTCTTTATGTTATATTTATAACATGTAATATACATTGTACTGAAAATATTAATAAGTCAATAAAAAATGAAACTTAATGGCTTTAAACACAGACGTCAATTGTTATGTTTAGTAATATTTGGCAAAGACAAGTTAAGTCTACTAAATATAGATGAGAATACCTTTTAGATTATAACCAATATATTATTATAAATCGGTCAATACTCGATTTATATAAACTTATCTTTATTTTATCACTAACTTCAACAGTGATGCTACCAGATATATAAAAGAACTAGATAGGTAACATTACGGGAGGGCATAAATCATGCCACCATATATGAGGTTATATATCAGGATTACATTGTTTATAACAATAACACATAATATAAGAATTGTCAAATATTAAAATAATAAATTAATTCATAATTAATAACAATTTGAAATTTGTCTTTGGTATATGAAAATTTGAAATTATTTAACATTATAAATATCCCAATAAACAATATGTTGTGTGTGACATTGGGCACAAACAATAATGCTGTTTAACAAAGTTTTTAATTTATTTCTTATTCAAGAGATAAGATACTAGAAATGTAAAAAAAAATAGCAAAAGTTAGTGATGGGAAAAATCGAGAGAAATAACTCGAAATACTCGATTGTTAGATTTAATCGATTATTTTGAAAACTCTCAAGTGATTCTATCGGTATCGAAATCAACTAAAATAGTAGAATGATAAAAATCACTCGGCGAGTCACGAATGATTCTTTCAAAATTAAATTGATTATATCCAAAACATAAGACAATTGAATTAAAATTATTAATTTATAACAATAAAATAAGATTTATATTTTATAATACCTATAATTAGTACCTGCACAGATATTTTAAATAAAAATAATAAATAGGTACCTACTTTTTTTTTAAAAATCATGTTATTTTTATTACTTTATGAATTTAAAATAACAATATACATTTAAAAAATTTTATAATATTGAAAAACTAATTACACCTATGTTGTTGTACATGTTTTAATATTTATTTAAAAAAATGTCAAAAAGGTAAAAGTATTAATTAGTAATTAATTGTAATAACTAATAGTCTAACGAGTAGCATATAAATAACGTGAGTTGTATTGAGTGTCGAGTAACTTAGTCGACTAATCGAGTAACTAATTATATAGTGATTACTGACTACTGAGCGCAATGAAATATTAAATTGACCGAGAGATTTTTCCCAGAGAATCTCTCGATTATTAACTTCTCGATTATTAAAATCACTGGCAAAAGTTAATGCTTAAAAACAAATGTCAAAAATGTTTGTAGTTATTATGAGTATAATCATGACAAAATAGAATAAAATAATAAAATATCTATTTTGTCATGAGTATTATGATATGAATATTCTCTATGATAAGAACATAAGATGTACGGTGTAAACATTGCCGAGCACGTGTTTATTTAACTCGAGATAATAATAATAATAATAATAATAATAATAAACAGTGCGCGCCAAAAATGATTACTATTTACTAATGTTATGATGTATTATTATTATTATTATTTACCATCATAATATTGATATTATAAATTACATAAGATTTTATTACCTAGAGCTGCTAGGGCCTGCGATGTTCGAATCCGGTAAATCCACTGGGTCCACTTGTTGCGGCGGCGGCGGCTGTTGATGTTCATGAGGATCGGCGAGGGGTTCGTAAACGAGAGACGAGTCCATGTTTACGTCCTGAATATTCGATTTTTTATCTTCAACTGAGTTGTCTTCACCTTCGTCATCTAGAGGCGACCCGACGGTTTTGTCTATCGGCGACGGTACACGGTCGGTGGCGGCGGCAGAGACGTCGTCGTCGTCGTCGTCGTCGTCCTCGGACGATACCACAATTGCCATCGACTGCGACGAAGCATGGACTACACCGTTCAACGACGGTTGTTCAGATAACGCAGTGGTGGCGGCGGCGGCGTCGTCCTTTGGCGACTGTGCGATATAGTCGTTCAGACCGTTCACGGGAATTACGGTATTCAGATCGACGGACATGGCGGTGCTTTTCCGCAGTAGAGCAATGCGCACGTGCGTGTGTGTGTGTGTGTGTACAAAACGAGACGGCTGTACGTTCGGCTAGCAAAACCTTAACAATAACAACAATTAACGTTAGCGAATGATTGTTGTTATAATGGCACAAAATAATTCCGTGTAATAATTATTACCGTTCGACGGGCGACGACGGAGAGCTGAGTCGGACGTGACGAGCGGACAGGAAATGAGTACCCACCGACGACGGACAACGGCTACAGTAGGCGTGCGCGAATCTAATGTGCGTCTAATGACCGTCCGACGGTGGCGCATAGAAATATTAGAGTATTGTAGAAAATCCAGAGACCGGTTTATCCGTATATTTTGGCGGCGAGGGTGATAACAGTGTCTCGCCGCCGCCGAACGAACAATATGGTTCGGCGGGCGGGCGGGCGGGGTAATGCGGGGTTTTGGAATGCCAAAACACGTGCACTACCACAACAATGCTAAGCCGGCGGCCGGCCGGTTGTTGTTTTGGCGCGTTCGTTACCGTTCGGCGCTGGCCCATCGCTGCCGTTCCGCACCGCTATGGAGTCGGCGGGATGGCAGTACAGACAAGCCAACATATTTTCCAAAAAAAGATCGATAGATAAACGAGAACCTCAGCAGTCACCCTGCCGATGAGTTTTTCTACTGACCCGCTAACGGCATTGAAATATCATCAACAGATGAACCGTTCGAAAATAAAATATGATACCGTATGGGCCATTTGAGTCGTTTGAGCGACATTGTAATTATTAATTATTATGTCATTCGTGCAGTATTATTATTTATTAAAAAAAAAAATTGTGATACAACATTAAGTGGAGGGAAAACACATTTAAATTTTACTCTTGTATACTTATCTTGAGATTTTTGTACGGGTACTGTTAATTATAAACTATGCAAGCGTGTTGTAGAAGTCTTTACCGAACCACAGTAGTTCAATGATAGGCCTTAGCCCAGGAGCTACGTTTTTACAAGATTTAGTTTTTTACTGTACGTAACTGCAATGTTTAAAATATCAGAAATCCTGTTTTAATTGTGCTACTATTAATATCTGATATGGGGATTATCGTCGCCGAGTATATTAATAATATTATTATTAACTAATTAGCAATTAATACTTAAATGGTTAATGGAAAAACTAATAATAGAATATTATGTCAATATAAACCGTGACCGTAGAATTATAACATTCAGTCGGCGGCCCGTGCAAAATCATAATTATTAATTTTCATATCATTAATTAGCTTAAAATATTTTTATTCAAGAAATATTTTATAAACTATATAAGATTTACTATTCTGGTAGGTACTCAAATCAGATTATGCGTGATATTATAAATTAAAGATATATATTATCACAGGCAATATGCTTTTTGGTCCTTATATTAGTCATCTGTGATGTCTATATATTATCTTAAAATTATAAAGTAAAATGTATCGAACGTAAGATAAACCATATTATTATAATTATAATTTAGTGACTCATATATGAAATGTTACTTATGTGTTTTGTTGACCGAAAACGACGATAACCAACGATTGTCACATTTTATCGACAAATTGTAGAACAGCACATAATACATAAATGGGTATTTTATCGTCCCGACATCCATAATAATATTATCGACGTTTTTGAACATTGTATTTATTAATATTTAATTTTATTTTTTTTAAATATTACCTCAATATATCGTCACGTTATTACATTCATAAGTTGCAATAAATAAACTCATTATGTTATATTCATACGATTGGTATTACGATGTATTTATTGTTATATTGATGGCGGGAATTGGGAAATAACAAACTGAATGGCAGAGCTATAAAGTTCTAACTTGCCGCGTCGTGCTATGACTAACTAGTACCCAATGTAATATTCATTGAAAACTCACTTTATAATTTAAATTAACATTATAAATTAGTCGGAATATTTTTAAAATTATTATGTAATAATGTAATAAACTAATATAGTAATATACGTAATGACTAATAGCATAATTTCCATTAAAAAAAAGTTTCAAGTATCATATTTTCTTTGAATTACAATAAATAATTATAATTGAAATATATGATTTTGAACTTCTTCAAATTATATAGTTATAAATATAACTGTGCCCATACATTTTATTGCTTTAAAATTACTTTAGCGATTGTTCAAGTGTTAAGTACCTATTACCTACTTTAAATTTTTATTCACCAATTTCAAAAGTATGCTGTTAGTTTTGATTATTAGAGCGAATTGACCTATCGTATAATTGACAAATCGCGGAAAAAAAGTCCTGGTAAATGAAGTCCCACAATAGGTAAAATAAGTCCCGACGTACAATAACGACTACAACGTCCCACCTTTAATAATATAGACTTGATTTTAGTTGTTACCTACCTATTATTTGTGTGACGATTTGCAAACGTACGTATACTGATAATCGTTTCGATATAATTGATATAATAATAATAAATTATAATAATAATCGATAAAATGATAAAATGTAATAATAATTATAATGTTTTAATGAAATAACAATAACATATATTATAATAGACAAAGTCAATAATCCATAAATAAATATAAAATAGGTAGATACATGAATATAAAAATTATTATAATAATACTGCAATATACAAAATAATATTTTAATCACACCTCTTTCTGATATTGTGACTTACGGCTGTAAAGACCTAAAAAATCTCAAAAATGCCCTTAGAAAAATGCAAAACTGACTTTAAAAACTCAAAAAATGCATTTTAGTTATATTATTTACAATACCTTAAAAAGTTAAAAATTAGAAAAAAAATTACGTACTAATTATTGATTACTAATTCAGTAATTCAACTTATCGAGGTCTATAGCTATGATAATATTGTTTTGGACAATAACTTGTACCTATGCATGTATGTGTGGTGTAATAAAAATAATAATACATAATAGCCAATAGGTATATGGTATATTATAACGGCGATAATTTGAGCGGAAAGGCCTATAGCTATGGTAAAATTGTTATCGACGATAACATGTCGTGCTATATAAAATAAATATATAATTTACTGTTTGCACGGTCGGCAGTTTGCAGAAAGTTTATTATTAATCGCAAAAATGTTCGTTAATTTTACGAACAAATCGTGAAAAATGCTCTAAAAACTAAGAAAATATGTATGATAAAATAAAATATTATTATTATAGTATATTTTAATCACGCAAAAGTGCAAAACAAATTTTACTTAAGGAGCAACGTTTCTAAACACCAGAAATAAAGATGCCATTGCATCAAAATCCCAGCCCTAGTTATTATGGTAGATAACAAATATATTATAATATTATATGAATAAGCATTTTATACATTACACACTAAAATACAAAGTACAACTATAAAACTGTACAAGAAAGTGTATTTCGGTAAATTTTTCACTAAACTTTTTTCTGGGACTTTTTTTTCCTAGTGTGGGACTTTTTTACCGGGACTTTTTTCCGTTTACCTAATTTAAAGGTAAGATTATTATCCAAGGCCCCCGTAGCCTTTAATCGCTATTATTATTTTTAAGTAAGTAATGATCAATTTAAAATGTAGAATTTAAAAAGGTCATAACTTACTTAAAAATAATAGGATCAATAAAAAGCTATTTGGGGCCTTAGATAATAATCTTCCCTTTAAATTATGTATATAATAGGTTACTCTAATATCAAAACTAACAGCATAATTTTGAAACTGGTGAACGAAAATTTGCCATGTCGTACGTGTGTAAGACGGAAACAACTATAAACCAATAAACCTATATGACGTTACGACGTCCTCTTAAAAATATAATAAAATATAGTGTGTAGTGCAAAAAATAAAAAAATTTAGGCTTTGCGTTGAACTATCATATTAAACACTGGAAATAAAGTGTGCTTCTATAATGAAATCTGAGGACTATAGTAAAAAAAAAAGAAATAAATAGGTACATTGTAAATTGAAATATATTTACAAATAATCCATTCAAATATAGTTTTATTTTTATTTTTTCCTTAGAAGAAACAGACTATAACAGTCATCAGCCCATCACAATAATACACTATACTTATTATTCTCAAATCTCAATTATTATATTTCATTATTGAAAATATTATTCCGAGTATAGGTCCCCACACACTGGAGCGGTAGCGGTGGCGGTGACGGTGGCGGTGGCGGTGGCGGTAGCGGTAGCGGTGACGATATCGCCGACTCGTTCACATTGAAGCGGTAGCGGGAGTGGACATTCGAGTATAATAATTATTTTAACGTAAAGA
>VUJU01002157.1:20169-41655 GCA_009835225.1 Aphis craccivora | reverse complement strand
ATGGACAGTTCTATATCGCATGTTCTAGAGTTAGGTAGGTATGCCAGTAGTTTGGTTATTTTAGCCCCAAAAGGCAGTAGGTACCAAAAATAAACTTTATGAAGAGGTATTGAGATGAATAAAATATGTTAATATAAATATTTTTTTTTGAATTTTATAACACCTTAATGTATATAATAATGTTACAACGACGTTGTATAACTTAATTACTAAAGTAGAAAGCCAGTGCTTAAGGAGTGATATTGTATTGTTACACTTGGAAAAAATATCCAACATCACTGAGTTTTATTTAAGGTTTTTAAACATTAATAAACTAAATTATTAAATAAATATCTTTTATTAAACACTATTTATTTAATGTTCGTCCAGTTGATTATGTGTTGACTAAGTAATAATAATTGTATGCATTTTTTTAAGAACATGTCTGGTCCAAGCTTCTTAAATAAATATGTTTTTAATTTCTTGTTTTTTTTTTTTTTTTTATGGACTTAACAATTTCAATTCTATATTCTTATTAATTTGTTTAAAATTTTAATTTAATTACTTAAGTTAATCTATTCTGTGATATAACTAAACACCAGCTATGTAAGTATATCGTCATATCGATAATAATATTGGAATATAATTTTTCATGTTATATATTATGTGTATGTGTGTGTGTGTGTGTGTGTGTGGCATGTCGTCTATATCAATACAATTACGAAAATAATATTATGTTTTTCTTTGATACCTGTCCTATATTCATGACAAAATATATATTATATTTATACATTTTTTTTTTGTCATGACTATATTATATTATTATGATATAACAATTTAATATATTATGATTAAAAGCTATACAAGTATAAAAAAAACCACTATGAATATTTTCAAAGGCATAAATAATTCATTTACATTATTTTAGTTGATGGTATGAGCGTGGAAGTAGCTAACCGTGATCCACAATAAAATTAATTCAAACTACAAAATTAATAATTATAGTTTTATTTTATTTAACATACATGTAGGCAACCGATTAAAATTGTATTGTTCTTAGCATCAATGAAAATAAATATTATAAAAATCAGAATAAATAATAATTTTTATATTGATTACATTTTATCCTTATTTGTTTATAAATAAAATATTGTTTTATAAATTAATTATTATGATTATGTAAATATTTAATATTCAAATAACAATTTTATAATATATTTGTTTCAAATTACCAATTTCATATCACAGATTTATATTAATAATTTTAACGAGTTTTACAATAGACATATTAATTTTAGTGATCAACAAAAAAAAAATTGTTAAAAGATTTAACATTCAATATTTTTTTAAGTGATTAGACAATTTGTTAACAGATAACAATATCAAATAGTAAATATTAATATATTTAATATTTAGTTTTTAAATAATTAAAAAAATCAAAAAAAATTTTCTAATTTGAGATTTAACATTGGTACAACAGTTAAATTAACAAGAAAATTACTAAAAAAAAAAAAGAAAAAAACGTTTAAAACAATAATTTTGAAACTATTATTTATATTTATCATATCTATCACAATCGGATAAAAACCAATCACCCAATTATAGGAACAAAACATAAAATAATACAAAAAAGGTCAAAACTGAAAGGAATGTAACATTTTGAATTCATTTTATACCTATAGTTGAAACATTTATTTGAAACAACAATCTTAACGCGTCAGTTTTATATATAAGCTACAGATACTTAATTATTGACATTATTTCTAGTGTATGATTTACCACCATGTTTTTCCCATTCTTTATTGAAATCATTTTCTAATATTTCAGCACCTCTCTTACGAGTTAATCCTGTTTCATCTAAACTTAGTTCACACATCTGCATATCATCTTTCCCTAGAATGAAAATTTATTTTTACTTTATTACCTTTAAGTGATGTTTATAAAATTTAACAAATAAGTTTTTAAAGATAAGATGGCCATTAACTAAATATAATCAATATTATTTAGGTCTCACCGGCATTAAGTAAAATTGCTGGTTTATCAGGATGTAGTTCCATTTGTCTAGCAACGTACTGCCCATCAAAGTGTGCATACCACCATCCGCGATGCTGATCTCCTCCCGATCCAGGTGGTCTAGTAGGTGTATTAGAACGTACAAATGGAATGCGAAAATAACGCTGACTACTCGTAGGAATTATTGACTGTACCTTTGTGTTTTGATAATGTTTGATTCCCTTGGACTGATTGGCTAAAAAAAAAAATATATATATATATAAAATGTAATACATTCACATTAATACCCGATTAAGTAAAAATGAATTTATTAAAATTTATGGCATTTACCAGTATCCATTATGGAACGAGGAACTCTTTCATTGTCGTCCATGTAAGTACGTTTTTTGTTCTTGGCTTTCCAAGCATGGTATACCTTGAGGCGACGATGAAATTCTACTCTACAAGCCTATTGCAAAAATTTTATTATTGTACAACATTAATACAATTAAACAATAACTATATTGAACTTAGATTTACCTCTAGAAGTTCAATATCACAGGAAGTGTTGATAGTGTCTCTAAGTTCTGAATACTTCCACTTTGATAAATCATATTTACTTGACGGTTGTTCTAAACTTGTAGTTCTCCTGTTTGATAAAAATGTATTCATTTTCGCACTTTGGTACTTTTTTATACTCATAATATCATTTTTCATTATACTTACTTTGAGTAGGTATTAGAGATATCTTCAACAAAACTATTTGTTTCTTGTGCTAATCGCAAAGCAAGTTCATGATCACGTCTCTCTTGTTCCATTTGCTCTCTAAACTTAAGTTCAGCTAATTCAGCCTTATCAATTTCCTCCTAAATTTTAAATTTAATTAAAAAATATATAATAATAATAATAATACACACATATATATATATATATAATATATTACTTAGTAATATACATTTAAACAAAACTTACTTTACTTAAGAAAATATCGTTTTTATGTATTTCTTCTTCTGCTTTACGACGAAGTTCTATTTCTATTTTTCTATAAAAACAATTAAGCTATAATTTTTAAGTTTAAATGATAAAATTAAACATTCAAAATTATTATTATTTGTTTTACTCACTGTTTTTTAATTTGTTCATCTTCTAATTTAGCATGCTCTTCTTTATCCTTAATAGCCTTAACTATTTCCATTTCTTTTTGTAATTTAGCTAAACGTTGTTTTTCAGCTTCAGCACTCTTTTCAGCACTTGCTTTCTTTCTTAAACTCTCCATTTGTGAATTAGCTGCTTTCACCAAACTATTATAAATATTGTTTATTTCAGCTGCGTTGATATTTTCATTATTCTAAAATTATTAATTATGAATTTAAAATAATGACAATTATAATATTAGTAATAATTTATTACTCTAATCTTTTTAATAGCTAAATCAAATTCGATTCGCAACTTTTGAGCATCAGATACACAAGCAGCATTATCTTTTTTAATTTGTCCTGCTAATGTTTCCATTTCATTCAATATAGTCTAAAAAAGAAAAAAAACAATAAGAATTAATATTTGATAGATACCTAATATATTAATATATAGTAACTTAAGATTCAGACAATCCACAACACAACTAATTAAATAATTAACTCACTTTTAGACTATTTATTTTTTTTATTCCCATATATCTAGGCCTGTGTTTAATTTTTGATAAATGCATTCTCACATTTTTTTGAATTATTATAAGATTTGCTTGTCGATACAATATTTTGTTTTTTACTATAATACAATTAATAAGTATAAGTATTGGTGAGCCATTTAGAATTTTAAACTTAGTAAGCAAATAATTAAATTGATACAATTTCTTACATTTAATAACAGATAAAGCACACCATTGAGATTGTTTCCAATGTAAAGTAGTCAGATATTTCTGAACCTTTTCGATCATTTGTTTTAAATTTTCTGGGTCTGAATGCATAATTGCATCAAATTCAGCAAATTTGCCAGGTCGAAAAAATACTTTTGAAACACCAAACTTGTAATCACCTTCATTAACTCCAACTGCTCTGAATAATGCCTAATATAAATACAAAATATTTCCATAATTATCAATTTGACACAATTTATAAATATCTTAAAAGAAGTATATTATCTCATACTCATTATTTACTTTTGAAAATATTCTTGGATCGAGGCGCGCAAGCTTTGGAGGTAGTCTTTGCTTATACATATCATAAAGTTGTTGGAATGGAGCACGCGATGGGAAACCTTGTTGCATAAGCTCTAATACACTCGTCATGCCAGAACATTGTAATTGGGACAAAATTGATCCACCGTCTATCAGGTGATCCACCATTTTGTCATTTGGTTTAATACAACGAACAAAGTTTGTACCCTATAAAATAATTAAAATAGATAACACATTTATTTATTCTAAAATAACTTAACTTACAGTACTCCTTAATTTTTCCATAAGCTCGGCCAATTGACTTTTAAATTTTGATCCAACACTTATAAAGTTCAACTTTCCTTTGTTTGCACACAATGTGCTCGTAGCAAATAAACTTTGTAAAAATGGATTGTTACTTTCTTGAACTAGACCTTCTAAATTAGCATGGAGAGCATCATTATTTTTATCAATGAATTGGCTCTAAAAATCAACAAATTTAATAAACCTTAAATAAATAAATAAATATAATTTCATAAATCTATATTTTCATTATAATAAAACAAAAATAATAAATTTTTAATATCAAAAAGACAATTAAACATTCATGGTAACACAAATTTAATACAAGGTCTATAAATATTAAATTTAATTTTTAACTCCAATAATAATAAATCTAAAAGAAATATAAATTGATGCTTACAGTTTGGTAACACACTGCTCCAGCAAAATGTCTAACCATAAAACCTTCATCATCTCGTATTTCTCGGTGAGCTTTGAGTCTTGAAGCTCTAGCTAAAGCAAGTCTGAAATGCCCCTGCCAACGTTTGTGAACTTCAGTAGTAAAATGTTCTGAACTTTGTTTTGGTAGCTTTGATTCTTCATCCAATAAATTGAATATACCACCATTTTTTGATTCAATTAAATCTAAATAGTATCATAATCAACCAAATTCAATAGTAAGTAAGACACCACATTTAACTATCAATTATGTCTTATTTTTATTAGTTAATATTATTTACCTATACAATCTTGATTGTCTACAAATTCAATTTTTCTTACAGCTAAACCTTCACGCTCATAAAGCATTTGTTCTTCTTTAAGTATGCGTTCATTGAAAAATTGTTGAAGTTTTTCATTACAGTAGTTTATGCAAAATTGTTCAAAACTATTAACAGTAAAATATTCTAAAAAAAAATAATAATTATAAAAATATTTTCTAGTTATAATATTATAATATGATACTATAGTAAGACTTATGATGTGATAAAACTTCAGGAGGATTTAATCAATTTATATAAATATAAATATATATATGATATGTCATTTAATATAAACAAATGTGCTGTTATCTCTTTTTTTTTAAGTACGCTATTTTTTAATTATAAGTTAAATAATTTAAATGTGTCACATAGAAATGTAATTAAGGACTTGGGTGTTTTATTTGATTAAAAACTCATTCAATCATCATATCGATTATACTAGGAATAAAGCATTTATGAAATTAATGATCTTTAAAACGCACATGTAAGGATTTTATTATTTATTTATTATTATTATTAATTTCTTACCAAATCCAGCAATATCTAATACTCCTATATAGTAATTAGATGCCTTAGATGGTATACTTGAATTTATCCTATGGACAATATTATCAAATAGTTTTCCATAAATGGCTTTAGCAAGAGCATCTCTAGCATTATTCGCTTCATATTGTTTTAATGGTACCCTATTATTTAAAATTAATATAATTAGTAAAGAAAATTAAAACAATTATTAATATTTTTTCATACATAATTACAGTCCCTTTGAGTCCACCTCGATTAGTCATCATTACTTTAGTAATTAGTGCTTGTCGAAGCTCATCAACATCAACAGAAAGTAATTTGGCAACTACAGATAAACTACGTTCAGTTTGTTCCGTCACTTTACAACCACCTTTAGTGCTTTCAATGTTCTCTTCAAATTCTATATTCCCTAAATGTAAAACAGCTGCTACAATTGTGTAAATGTCACATCTTTCTTTGTTTGATAGTCCAAGTCTACTCAAAGCCTACAATTAATGAAGAAACATTATTTTACAATTTTAAAATATTGATTAAAGAAGTAACTAACTTCATCCATAATAGAAAATCCTTTGACATCATCTAACATTGGATCTTTAAGACCTCCTTGTTTATTTTGAAGTTTACTCTTTTGATCATTTTCTAACATTTTACTAGTTTGATTGTTAGTAAAATATTGAGTACAGCCTTTCCTCAAATACTACAAAAATATATGATATTGATTTTCTATAGACAATTTATATATATATGTATATATATATATATATATGTGTATATTTCCTTAAAGTCAACTTACATTAAAAGCATCAGGATTGTCAAGTGATAATTTACTACGTAAATCCAATGGGGCGCCAGCACATAACAAATAAAATACATGGTAGTTACGTTCTTCTGAACTTTGAATACAAACTCTGGATTTTTCTAGAAGATAATGACTAATATATCCTCCAACAACAGAACATGAATTATCAAAATGAACTTCCATAAATTTTCCAAACCGTGATGAATTATTGTTACGTGTTGTCTTAGCATTCCCAAAAGCTTCCAAGACAGGATTTGCTAAAAAAAATATACATACGTATTTATATTACATAAGCATAAGTACTAAAAACAGTTTTTTAGTTAGTATTGAATAATTAAATTAGTTACCATCTAAAATTTTTTGATCAGCTGTTGGCCCATTAGAAGATCCCCACTGATAACATAGGTATCGTAACAAATGTTTTGTAGATTCTGTTTTTCCAGCACCTGATTCACCAGACACAATAATAGATTGTGATTGCTTAAGCACTTTCATGTCCCGGAATGATTTGTCGGCTACATATCAATCACATAATGAGTTATTATACTTGATTTTTTTTTTTTTAATGTATTAAAAGTAATAGGTACCAATTGCAAATATATGTGGTGGTAAAACGCCAAGAGATTTTCCTTTATACTTTTGCATAACATCAGTTGAATAAAGATTTTTGATTTCTATGTATGGATTGACAGATATCAATATGTTAGCAACATAGGTCTGAAAAATTGGTATTAATTAAAAATTTTTTATAAAATGAATGGCTGTTAAAGATTATTTATAAATAATTATTGCAGTTAACTTAAACTTTGATTAATTTTAAAATATAGATATAAATTGAATAAGCACAATGAAATAAAAAGTTAAACATCACTTACATAAATTTTATCTTTTGAGTATCTTATTTTGACATTGTTTAATAAAGTGGCTTCGTTCAAATGCATCAGAGAACCTGTAAATTGAGAATACAACTTAGTCAGTCACCATATCTGTCTTGGATATGTAATACAATATATTATTATGCTTACAATTATCATCGACATCCTTATTGTCAAAATGAGGGTCAGCTGTATACATGCGGTCCAAAGGCAGTGTAAAATTAGCTTTTGACGTTCCTACAGGTTGTACAGTGACTTCGTCCATTCCTAGATCTACAATTGTGGCCAGTACAAAGCCCTCTTTGGGGTCTGGCACCCAGACCACTTGTTCCATCCTGAAAAAAGAACACGGATGTTTTGATCAGTTGAAAATAAATTACAAGACAGTCGAGAAAACCTATAGATAAGGCATATTAGAAGGGTAAGTGACAAGTATTATTATTTTATCACAGCACATAAACGATTTAACGGGCGATGTAGCGTAGCGACGGAATACTGGCTGCAATCGGGGATTAGACAAATGTAGACGGGTAACCGATGTCACGAAAAGAGACTTTTGGTTTACCTTTTGGCCATTGCGATTTTTGGGGTGTGGAACTTATTGCGTCCGGCCTTTTATGGCCACAACATGTGTGACGTCGGAAACTGAAGAGCGACAAACGCACCGAACGATTCCGTGACGACGGGGGCCGTAACTGACCAAGGCCATCACAATAAACGTACGACGGTCGCCTACGAAAGTTCAACACTTCAACGTATCATTTTGCAGTTTCGCACGGCAATAAGGTCGCCGGAGCTGCAGGTGGGCAACGAGTGTGGAAGGGGGGGGAGGAGGCGATTGATAGTACTACTACTGTCGCGCCGGACGGGTTTAGTGGGTTTACTAACTGTACTCGACCCATAACCACGGTCACATCGTGATTACGGTCATAACGTCATTTCTAGTTGTTACGTTTTACGATGATACCCACACGGACTACTGTAGAAATTAGAAATATTGCTACAGATAATAACATTATCCGTTCCGCGTTCGCGTCGTATACCTATTTAGAAAATAAAATCAGGTAATAATAAATTGTTAGTAAGTGCGTCGAGTGCTCGAGTGTATTATAATATTATCATTCTCTGTCTGTATGATATATTAAAATATCATAATTCCCATGGGGCATAGCCATAGTCACATAGGTAATAAAGAATTTAATGTCAACGGGCAATCATGGGTTAGGATTCTCACGGGGGTACGATTTGATATACCTATTTATTATTTATATATTATACGAGTATATCTAAGCCATGGTCTTTCCGTGTACTAAGGTATATTGATTGGCTCTACATGAGCATTATTTAATTTTTAATAGTTTATTGAATTTAGTTTGATGGATTGGCCAAAACCTATTAAAATAATATGTTATAAATATTATAATAAAATATTAAAATAGGTAATATTATAATAATTTATTAATAGGTATATAATATATATATCTTGGTAATTTATTATCATATTATTTATTTAATACTTTATAATTTAATAATTGTATAGAATTAACTGGCGTTTAGCTTTTGAGTGCCGGCATAATGTCCATTATTTCAAGTTTAAATTATAGCTTATGCGAGTGTTGTATGTAATTTACTACATAAAAAAAAAAATAATAATAATAATAGTGACATAATAGTTGTATAAACGAACAGATTTGTACACATTAAAAACGTCATAAACACATTTATACATAACTCATTGTTAATCAATGTTTGACGCTCCTAAGTCCTAAGCACTTTAAAGGATTCGAAATTAGTTTTTGGTTTCAAAAGTTATACAATTAGACTGTTATAATACGTAGTGAAGGTATACTGTTACCGTATTAAAAAACCAGTCAGGTGCTAACATATTACATTATAAATTATAAGGATAGAGGGCAATCATTCGCCTAACCTACCGTTCCGTTCTAAAAATTTCTTTTCCCGAAAAACAATTAAAATATGACTAAGCTACGTATAACTTCATAAGTTTATACATTTTATCTATGTATATATAAAAAAAAAAATCAAGAAAGTCACTTTGCTGTATAATTTAATTCGAGAGTACCTACCTGCTACTTGCACTGTTACCTCATCATCCAATATAATAGGTAATATCTTTGCAAACGATTAACGATTTCAAGCTCTTCGCTCGGTGTACCACCAGTGGCGTATTTTCAAAAATTTTCTGGGAGGGGGGTCCTAAGTTTATACATAATTAAGTAATTTATATAAATTATGATAACATTGATAACTATATAGGTATACCTTTTGTCTTTATCACACATTATATTTAGCCGTAATTTGGAAACCGTCGTCAGAATACACAGAATTCAAATTTCTATGCTTATTACTTAACTATATACTGCAGTAATATGAATCGGTCTTTTGTCCTCTGGGGGGGTCCAGACTCATGGAACACCCCCGTAAATACGCCACTGTGTATCACAACCTGTATAATTTATTAATATGATTAGGTACCTACTACTTATTATGTAGTAAGTTGTAGATAATTAAGTTTTTTTAAAATAATTTGGCGTGTTGAACCATTTTTTGCTTATCAATTATTACTTACTACATATTTTAGGTAAATATTATTAATAATTATAATATTATAATAGATAGGTCGCAGGTCGGTATTAAACCTACTAAAAAGGGTGCTCGTTGATTAGACGCATCATTTAATAAATCAGTTGGTTCTCAAGGCTCTCATCTCATAGGTAATTAGTTTTGTAAATAAGAACAGTACAAAAATTTGGATTCTTGGTGATTGACTGAACGAGAAGGAACTTTAAAGAATATGAATTGTATAAGACAGACGACAGTACATATTATTATTATATATACTCCACGTGCAACGTGCTTACAATAATGGATTCGCAGGGCTAGCTTTAGAATTCTGTGAGCTGTAGGGCCTGTAGAGGTTAGCTCACTGTTCAGCATGATTTTCTCCAATGGTAACAAATATCAGTAAGTAGTAGGTACTTTTAACTTAACACGTTTTTAGTATCTGCAGATGAGATAGATTAAATGATTTTCTCCACACCGTCACTACTCAATACAGTGGATATTATAATAGATTACATAATATTATGTGCGTTAGTATAGATATATTATGTAAACTTCACTCTATACGGACGAATAAAAAAAATTCAATTAATTTATGAAAGACATGTGGCGGTTCTAGTGTATGGGCAGGGTGGGCAGCTGCCCATAACAACATTTCTGGTGTCCCTTATTTTAAAAATGTACCTAATGAGAATGGAGAGGAAATTAGAAATATTATTCACAGTTAAAACTTAATTATAAATCTACTGTTGCCCATACGAAAATGTAGTCTTAGAATCGCGACTGATGAAAGACTATTGTTCATAAATAACCGCATCATATGCCGATGTATATAGGTAGACAGCGTACACTGTACCTGTATCTGTATGTATAGGTATAATAGGTCATAGGATAAGGATACCTATATTTTTATATTATGTATATTTCATAGTTTTGTCATCAGTGAGCGATAATAGTCGACGACGCGACTTTGATTATAATAATGTGTACATTTTACACTTGTGTACCTATAGAACGTTTCATTTTCATATAATAATATGCGTCTTTAATCTTTATTACTATCGAGTTAATCACACAGTTACCATTGTGGCATTATCTATGTAGTATATTATAATAAAATACATAATTATACTCGATGATATTGTTTGTACACTTAATAAACTTTTCGTTCACCTGTGTATCAGCGGATGACGGTAATGCCCGATTGCCACCCGAATACAAGTAGCGTTATTGCGTCTCTATTATAAGTATCTCGATTGCGTTCGAACACACATTGGTTCCCAAAATAACGTATCTACTTATAAATAATTTTTTGTATAAAATAGATAATACAAATACAACATAATTTAATTCTTCTTATTTCTCCTTTTAACCATTATATATATATATACATAAAAACATCAACTTTTAGTTTAAAAAAATAACAATACATGGTAACTCATAATATGAGTAGATATACTAAAAAAGGGCGTTACCGTTTTCCCTCCAAAATTGACCTTTCCGTTTACCGCCAGTACAAAAATATATATTTCCTTTTACCGCCACCACAAATTTCAGTTTCTATATTTTGGTAACCCCTTAGACCTTAGTTATGATTTTTAAAATAACAAAAATAATTAGGTAATCAATTTTTAATTAAATATTAAAAAAAAAGTGATTGTTTCCCCGACGATTTTATGAGCGAGTGTCTGATCGATGAAAGACTTCAAAAGTTTGCTGATTATTTTGAAGAAATATATATTTCTGAAGATTGTATTTATCCTCCAAAACTTTGGGCACTTTCATCTTCAGAACTTATATATTGCAAAATAAGCAGCACCGGTCAGTGGCGTAGCCAGGGGAAGCAGCTAGGGGCTTAGGGGGCTGCCGGCAGCAGACCTCCCCGAAATTTTAAGAAAATTGAAAAATTATTTTAATGGTTTATGAAAAACGCTATAAAAGTCTTAAATTATATTTTACTGATTTTAAATTGTCATAACTTTTTTTATTTGTTATATATTAATAATTCTTCGGCATCTGCATTTTATATTTATGAAAAAACCTAGGTAAACCACCGCTAACAAAAAATTGATAGCCTCTCCCGAAAAAAAAATTCTGGCTACGCCATTGGCGTCGATGAACAAAAAAACCGTGAAACCAAATTTTAAGACGACAAAAAAAACCGTAATTTAATTGACCAGTAGGTATAAAAGTGGAGAGATATGCCGATATACTTTGTTACGTTTGTTTTTTATAAAATCATATATTTAATTAAAAATTGATTACCTAATTTTTGTTATTTTAAAAATCATTACTTAGGGGTTACCAAAATATAGAAACTGAAATTTGTGGTGGTGGTAAAAGGAAATATATATTTTTGTACTGGAGGTAAACGGAAAGGTCGATTTTGGCGGAAAAGTAGATCACCTACTCAAAAAATGTATTTTTATGGTTGAAATCAATAAAATATACTTAAATTACATTATAGTAGGTATACGTCATACTAATTTACTTATCGCATTGTCATAAGAGTTTTCATTGAAATCACGCCTCTGCGTAATTAATATAATTTATAAATAAAGATTTTTGAATAAATAGTTGTCATAATATAACATACATAATACAGTGAAGTTTGTAGGTATGCAAATGTATTATGTACATTTTAATAGAATAATAGTTTAACCAGTTTAAAACTACGAAAATAAACAAATACTACACACACACAATGGTGATTATACGATGTGTAAAAAACTGATTAACGATTAAGATGTATTAACTATGTCTTTTGACAATAATCTATTGTGAATTTATTAAAGTATTAATAATTTGATGTAGTTTGGCATATGTATTTTTCACGTAGGTATGCATAATAGAGTATTGTTATTTTGGAGATTCTAAGCGGTGTGTATCTTAATAGTACGAAGGAAATTTTTGTTTTATACTTTTATGGTTATAAATTATTAAACAATTGTTTTTAGAAAAGTAAAACGTCCAATTATTTTCTATGGTACATTAAGTTAATGATAAAATCATGAATGAGCACATATTATACTCATTGTCTCCTTTATTACTTACTTTGCAGACTGCAATCATGACTTTATAAGTTATGATTTTAAGATGTAATTCACACTGGGTACAAACGTGAAGTAGAAATTCACAATAACACATGCAGGAATTTTATCGGTTGGTAGAGTTTAATTTTGAAAGTATTGTGACTAAATAGCTTTAATTCTACCATACAATTATTTCCTGAGGAAAAAGCCGAGAAGGAGTATTTTATACAATTTAAGCTAATTTTTCTGTCTGACTGAGTGCTCGAAAAGCATCACGTAAAATCGAAATGTGTGGGAAATATGTATAATCGAAAAAATGGTATACCTACTTATAAAATACTATCGTTGTTTTCCCCACTCTGTATAATACACTATAGGCACCTAGGTAGGCTAGGTTAATTTAGTGTTGGCAGTGTTGCATATATACAAGCGCGTTTTATTGTACTTACTATTATACTATTAGGTATTTATTTATATTGTATTATTTGACGTGATAGTATGCACTAGGTTCTTATGTAGTTATTTATGTATAATTTATATATATTATAAGTACATATGATAGTGTGTCGTATGCATAAACTCGTTACTGCGTTTCGTTACAGTTGTCACCATCGCTGGATGTATTGTCGCGTGACATAATGATGGCGACTTGGACATAATACTGTAATAGTACTACCGCGATAACTGATGAATACAAACCGTGTGTTCCAGCAAAAAGTATTATAATAATAATATCTTGAGTTGTGTTCTCACGCGAAATGTGAGTAATATAATACGGAGGTGTCTGTGCGGTGACGCAGTCGCGAATGAACTTAATAAAATATATTATTATTCATAGGCAAACAGATTACTGGGTGATTTGTTAAAAAGTAAACCTTAATTTTATCATAAAGTTTTAACGTATTTTGAAATATTATTATGGTAATTTGAAGTAATTTTTCATAGATCATAAAATAGATGCGCAATTTGAAGTATCGCAATGTATAGGTACATAATTAGTGGCCTTATTTTTTCTGTACCATATGGGTCTGCCTTATTAATTTTATACTGTGTCGGTACAGCTAAAATATAAATTAAATCATAATTATTGAAAAATATCTTATTATAATAATGTATTGTTCTCATCTTTAATGTAGTTGACGATATTTGACAGTTATAACTTTATAAGATTATAATCACGATTTAACAGTTAAAATATATTTATAATTGTCTTATTATAACTTCTTGAGATTGTGATATAAATTATTTAAAATTAGTAAAAATCAATTTTACGTTATTTATTTTATTAATTATTTAAGAGCTCTTAATTTATCCAAACTTCAAATAATTTATTGATTTTCAAATAACTGCTTGCGTACAACTTACATAATTATTTTTTATAGCTTATTGCTTACTGCTTTAAGTATAAGTATAATTAAGAATTTTGATTTTAATTTCTGATATTAGTCATTTTAAATGAAGGTGCTAAAATTAAATAAGCATTTGAATTATATAATTGTATTTATAGATAATGAGTAATGACAGTGTAATCAAGATTCAAAGTAACATAATGAGAAATATAAATACAAATACTTGCTGATGACTGCTATTAATTTAAAAGAGATAGAAGCTCATAAATTTATATGGTTTTACTTTTATCTAATTTTATAATTGTAGGATTTTCGAGTATGTATTATCCATCACTATTCACTAGTAAATGTCTGAAATGACTTCTATATTTCACCTTTATTACTATGGTAGTGGAAAATGTTGGCTTGCTTAGATTTTTTTAAAATTTTTTACTCTTTTTTAAATGTCAAAATATGCAAAAATATGCACTAAAAACGTTGAGTATTTGATTATACATGTTGTGAAATGTATTGTGTACTTACAAAGTATCCGATAAAGTTAATCATGAAAAATATGCAAATGTATGAAAGTCCTTGCTCTATTTATCAACTTTCGTAACAGTAAAATGACCTATGGTATAGACAATTGAGTATAGTCGGTACTTTTAAGGGGATCAAACACTCAGAAGTAAAACATGCTTATTACTTCTTAAAATAATTGAGAAACAAATTACTATAGGTAATACTGATAAATAGGTAGGCAATAATTAAAAACTAATCTAAATACTTTGAAAATGTTCGTAGTAAAATATAATAGTATCTATACTCAAAAATTATACGTTTTCGACGCACGGATATATTTGAATTCCAATAAAATAAGTAAAACAATTTTTAATCGTTTAAATATCCTATATTGTTTTCTTGAATAAATGTCAATAAAAAAAATATGCTAGTAAATTTGTTGGTTTCAGTTAGAATTATTTACGAGGAACTATGTATCAAATGTCCAAGCTTTAGCTATAAAAATTGAACATATACATTTTTAACCTTAAATCAATTTATATATATTCGTGATTTTAAACTTTAAATGCTTATATATAAGAAACGTACCTATGTAGGTATATTTAAATTTAAAAATCAACTTTTATGATAAATGCATTCAATTTTCAAATTGTTCAACTTTTTTTTTAAAAAAAAAATTTTATTTATAATACGTAGTATAAAGTTAGTCTAAATATTTTTTTGAATATCGAAAATTACAATTTAAGTAACAGCGGAATGTTTAAATTATTTATGATCAATACTTTTTTAATTACAAGCAAAAAACTAAAATTGTTTGATGAAAAACAGTTATTTTACACGAGAATATTCAATTTCATCAAAATCTCACTTTCAAGTTTCAATCGCTCTTAATAAATTATTATTTTACTATGATTGACTCTCCACTTTTTTTTTTTTTTTAAGAATTACTGTATTAGAGGTTACCCACCACTATTAGGATAACGGTAAAGAACTCCAACTCATAGAATCTATACAAAGTATGAGATGTTATATTTTGTCCTTCACGGTTTCACCATTCCATCTTTTGATAGGTACAATTACGAACATAATATATATTGTGTTAAGAATTGTTAATACTCTATATCATTACATAAAGCATAGTATTTATAATATTTATAATAACGTGTAGGTAATACACATTACGAGTTCTAAAGATGATTAGGTACTGTTTTCGTAGGTAATAGAAGTTTTTATTCGAAATATGCAAATACAAATTTTCTTTTTAAGATGACAAGATCATATTGGTAATCTATTCATATATAAAATATCTTACATCGATAATTTTAGGTAGTACTTTAAACGTTCAGAGTACGTTACAATAATATACTTTAAATTGTATATTATTCGATTGCGGTTTACGCGTGATTGAATTTAAACAAGTCAATTGTTTCAGTCTTGTAAAAACGTACAGAATCTCAATGTTTAGTTATTAGCAATTGAATAATCGAGTGGAAAGTGATGTATTATCAAATTATGAGTTCAAATAATTATTTTTTGCATTTTATAGACTTGTATTAACATTTTTGTTTGTTGTACTAAGTAAAATATTAGATTTTTAAAATGTTTATACAGTTTTTACTTTAAAATTTAAATTCCGAATATCTTTTTATCAGCCTTTAAAGATGGCCTAAATAGTATTCTTACCTTTAAATTTATCAACTTTAATATTTAAGCTAACAACATAAAATTGGGGTTTGCTTTCTAAATGCAGATTTGATAAGTTTTACCATTGATTTTAAAATATATTTTATAATATTATTAATTAATGGTTTTACGTTAATATGACGTTTTTTTTTGTCTACGTTGTCTTCGACAACACGTAATGTACTCGTGTGGGTTCGGCTTGTCCTCTTAAGACGATTATAAGTTATAACATTTATAACTATTATGAGAAACCACATAAATATAAAGTAATATTATAGACTTTATATGCACTAGTTACGAGAGATAATAATATACATAGCCATATGGAGAATAGATAATTGATAATACTACCAACTGTCAAGCGGTTAGTAGTTTAGTACCTAAGTATTGATGGTTAGAATAGGTCATTATATAGTTATTCCAAAATATGGTTATAAGTTCAATGACCTATTTAATTTCACCGACAAAATGCTTTTAATAATCGTTTTCCTTAAATAGAAATAAAAACTCAATTGGTATAGTAAATTAAAAAAAAAAACTCGATTAAATTCTAATTTTAAAATCAGATAAAATTTAAATGGGTCAAACACAGATATATACAATAATGTTATTGTATATATCTGTAGGGTCAAATAAGTATTATCATCAAAACATTCAAAACAATTATTATCTTATACTGCTGTAGTAAAATGTTTTGATTTCTATAGCTTATGAATTTATGAGAATATAAACTAATATTTATGTACCAAATTCATTTCATAGATAGGTACTTATGATCTAGAAAAGACTACTAATTACGCAGAAATGATATATTTAACGTTAAAAATTAATTTGTCTACATAAAAAAGGAAAAACATTACTTCAAAATCACAATTATATGTTGAGTACATAAAATGTATGTTGATAATATATAAAAATTAAACGTGACAAATTTAATACTCTAAAAACTTAAAACGGTATAAATAATATTAGTTTTTTGTTTTACAGTTTTCTATATATTTATATAGTCATAGCATGACATTTTTAAAAGACGTAATATTTTTATCAGATTTGAAGTTGGTGCGTAAAGTATTTCTAGACAGTAATCGTTGAAACGAAATTAAAATACTTAGTGATTAGTAGATACAATAGGCGCATACATTATTTTAGATCATTACTACTTTAATTGATATATTTTTGTTAAAAATTCATTAGGTACAATTAGAAATTATTATTTGTTGACAATCGATTTTACTGTTTTAGAGTTTATTTTATACAAATATTTATTTGTTGTACATTGTACGTAGGCCATTGTATCTAAATTTCCAAGAACCATATCAAAATTAACGAAACTAATCGAAAACAATTTTCAACAGCTATATACTATTGTTATATTTATTATATGTACATTGTATTGTTTAATGTTCTACTTCGTATATTATAGACATATAATGCTATATGTACGTGTACTTAATACATGCAATAAATGTATTAGTATATATTTATAGTATTACATATTATATTGTATTTATGATATACATATTATATTCTATATCACTTACACATAACTAAGTAGGTACGTACTAAACTATACTAACGTACAGTACAGATATTATTAAATTCAATAACTGAATAATAATAATATGACTGTGATATTTATTACTGCAAAAAATTCAAAATGATTAACATTTAAAATGTACACCATACAATGTATAGTTTATTTTAGTTTTGTAAATTGTAACATAGTAACTTGCAATACGATAGTAGTGGTCGTACTATAATAATAAAAATAATATCATCTGTAAATAAAATGGCATTCACTTTATGGTCTATGAAAGTTATTCTACAATTTTTGTTACGACTCTAAAAAAACAGCAACAATTGTTTCCAACAGAATTAGATTACTATCTATAATTATTTATCGAGAGCAGTTAGAACACAGGTAAATAATGTACCTATCTACCGTTTGTCTATTTTATATGACAAACGAACTTAAAATATACTTTCACTGTAACAATCAAGGTTAGGTTTCATTACTGCGGGAATTCGATGTGGGGAATAAATTTCTACTTCTTTAAGCATTGTTTGTAAATTATTGTGTATCCAAATTCTATAATATATAAATTATTAAAAAAAAAACAAAAAAAAACAAAGCTGTAAGAAATATTTTTACCCACATCATGAGACATTTTCATTTACGTCACTGGTAATAGTATAGTAGGAGCTGACGACCATATCAAAAAATATATTGATGACCAACCATCAACTCTTAGTGAAGCGTATCGATTTACACTATTCGAATATAAGCTATAGAAGTCAACGATCGGTTATAGGTAGGTACATTTTTGTACAACCTCTATTGTGACAATCAAATCAATGTAGTTCACTTCAGTTATTCATTTAATAAGAAAAAAATGATTATTCGTTAAGCGTGTTATTTGGAATAATTCTTTAATTCTTTTTATCCATAGGATGTCGTAAGCGAAGTAACAACCTTTCTCCTTAAAAATTATTTTTTACATAAATTAGTTTTCAAAAATAAATATTTGTATTGACAAAAATATTTATTTTTTAAATTCTCTACATTAGGGTAATTATTCCTCATAACATCCGCCTACCTATGGGAATCAGGCTATACGCGTCTGGATATATATTGTATAAACTACAAAAGTAGGTAGAATAAACAGCTGAGTCAGTGGAAGATATAACGGATTATTGTAACAATGACATAATATTGCAAACGCACCGGTACTTCTACAGTAGACTTCTCTTCTAGAAGTCAGAAGGCACGATGAGTCGACGACCGATAGAATATGTTTATTTTTATGTTATACAATTGTTAATAATAACTAGTTTAATAAATAATATTCTACTGCGTGAAATAATGCAAATAATATTATACAATTTATTTTTACAAATAAAAAGTCTGTGCCGGTAAAACATTCGTTACTCATCAGTATTGCACAAAATTATGGCCTATGTTAAAAATTATGACGTTAAAATATAATATTTGAATGCAACGGTGTTAAATGCGATAATATGTATTCAAACAGTTGCAGCAAGCCGATTATTATAAAATGCAGGTGTTAGCGCTGTTTTATAATATATACTGATGTTATTATTATTATGGTTTTGGTCTGTTGAGTTAACGGAAAAAAAATAACAAAAAAGAAATGGTAAAACATGTGTATTATTACATCGAAAATGAGCAAACTGAAGTGTTGTTCATCGAACACACCACTCGCAAATAAACGTATATTATACTAGTGTTTTATATATATAACGTATAATAATGTATTCATATTATTAAAAAATTCTATTGTAAAGAACGTTTATACGCGTAAACCTTGTATTCATATATATAACACCAGTCAGAAATTATTTGCGCGTAAGAGTGCGTCGACGAAGAACTATACTGTAATATATCATAAATTCGATATAAATCTAGCAGGAAGTTTGTCGTATATCAGTATATCACATGTCATGATTTCAAAAAAAGAAACTAGGTATGTACTTGGCAGGTTTATAGCACATATATATATATATATATCATTTTAAGTTATCCATTACTGCTAATAATACCGTCTATACTAGGTACCTACTAGCCACCTATACTACTGTACATAAGTATAGGCACTTAATGCCTATAGTGCCTACTGGCTATTATGTACGTACCTATTAATTATAATTCGTATTACTATATATACTATTATACACTATATAAATTATACATATTTACTGGTTATTTAAGTATATAATATTATGTTATTATCGTATATTATATATATATCGACGCAATTATATATAGTGCCACGACAAAAAGAACTTTCTTAATTTTCACCTAATATATAGAAAACGAAGGTAATTGAATCGTGTAAAAGCACTAGGTTACCCGCAAAATAAATAAAAAAAACGGATCCTAGAAAACGGGTATACCTATTACGGACTACGGTTTCACGTAATTCGATAGTGGTTTTGATTTAATATATGATTTTATTTTACGAACGCGGCAACGAAGCCTATAGGCTGCCATTGAACAATACTAACGAGCTATTTGATTGCGACGATTTGTTAAAAAAAAAAAATAATAAACGTGAATGGTTGTTGTCGTGACATTGTGATGTCAACTGATAAATTATTTAACTATAAGTCATAATTCATAACTACTGTTATTTTATGTGGGATCGATCCAGGTTGAAATTCACCACATTACCATAGTCAGTGGTCTATATATTTAAAAATCAAAATGTCTTCAGTCATTAAGGACGTGCACGACTGAATACTCACGCTAGTCGAGATATTCCTATCTGAAATTTACTCATTTACTCGTACTCTATAGAACCGGAGTACAAGATGTCTGCAGAATCCAATCAAAATTGAAACAACCGTTAGTTGTGTAGCGAATCACGACCGTAAAAATGTATAATAAAATATAATAAATGTAACTGAACAATTGGCCTCATTGTAAGTCGCGACAATTGGTGTAATATTGCTGTGATTAAAATATTATCGTTATTTCACAGCACGATATGCTAAATGATAATTTAAATGTGGAGAATGGAAATAAATTGAATGGTAGAATTTTCGTAAAATATTAGACATAAGTAGTAAACACTAAGTCAAAGTAATTTTTTTAAGTATAATTCAATAAATATTACATAATATTATTTACTAATACATCATAGATATATAATTTAATGTACCCATTAGTTTAAATAAATTAATAAATAAATAGATATAATTACATTTTTAGACATTCATTTTGAAACTAGAAAAATAATTTTAAAAAGTTAATAAAAGTAGGTAATCAATAATCATGTAAGAAATACTGCGCACTTCTACCCCAAAACCCAATAAGCCATTTTACCCCAATATGATTTTCTTCATAAACAGTATTGTAGTATATTCATTTGTTATCATATTAATATTTTACTAGTATTAACGTTAAGTCACCTACTTGTACTAAACGAATATATATAAAAGCAACACCT
>VUJU01002157.1:0-20119 GCA_009835225.1 Aphis craccivora | reverse complement strand
TGGCTATGATAACATAATCATAATAACAAAAAAGTGTGACCAGATAGCAATTATTAAATTACTTAAACACAATAGTTCATTTTGCCCCATGCGCCATTATACCCCAGATTACTCTAGTTTCTATATAGTTTCTATACTTCTTATTAGCAGTTATTGGCTGCATGAAGATGCAGCAGACAAGCCGATTCGGCGTTAGAGGTGAGTGATTAGACCATGATTAAAAAATATATTAAGAATATATTTCGTCAAAATTTAAATTTTATAAAGAAAATTGAGCAGTTGAAGTATTTTAAAGTTTTTAGGTAAAAGAACAACTTATTAGATATATTGTATTAAGTTTCAATTTTTAACTATTAAAGTTGAAAATTATATTAATTTTTAACTATTTTATATTTACTATTATAGGTACCTACAAAATCGTTAGTAAATATTCGTGATTTCGACGAAGTTAGTTAATATTTAATTTCAAATTCTTAAATAACTGTAAATTTGTATTTTGTATTAATTTAAATTACAAATTATAAAAATTAAAAATGTTTATAATCATTATATATATATATGTATATTGTATACCTATATAAAAAACTAAAAGAAATTCGAAAATTGCATAAGCATGTCTATAAAATTTAGTCTAAATATTTAGAAAATATCATCGTGTATTTATAGACAAATATAATTTAAGGAATTGTAAAATATTTCAAGTATATCTACGGTTAATATTTTTGTTTTAAACCACGTACCTACATATTCATATTACTCTATAGTGTATGTCGGTATTCATCACTATTAACTTACGAGTTACAAACAATAATAATTTATAAATAATATAATTATTGTCCTTGTACAGTTTATGAGATGTTTTTCACAACAATTATTTCAACACACCATACGACTAATAAACAAATAATTTATTAATATTAAATGCTGCACAAAATATCCATAGAAATATAGGCTGAAAATAATCTTAACGTAAAATCTTATGACGTAATGGTTTATCGTTGAATTCAAATTAGTATGTCTGTAATGGACCGTAGTGACTTACTAAATGATGAAATTCACTAAAAACAGTAAAAACCTGCTATCAACGGAGCAATTTTCTTGTTAAAAAAAATTAATCTTTCATTTTTTATGTAAGAATAACTAGATACAGTTTATAACAATAAAGTATAATACTATACATTAATAGGTACTATTAATACTACTATGTTTACAAATATTAAAGTAGAGGTGCTACATCAGTGTCATATTATGCTTATTTAATATTTATACATAGCTGCACGGCTACGGTGAATAGTGAATACATTCTTACATTCTCGTGTTTTTAATTTTTAGTTAGTTGTTTTAGTATAAAGTGAGTAGAATATTGATGAATATTTCTAAGTACCTAAGTGGACATTTAATTCCAAAGTGTCACCGACCACGAACCAATAAATATTAATGAAACAAAACTAGGTACCTAATCTTTTTAAAATGTATTTAGTAACTATTTACCACATTATGATTATTGCCTGCAGTGGATGTTTTCACTTTAGCTGAGGTTATATTATATAAACATAAACTTTGTAAATACATTGTGTAATAAACATGGCTAAAACTCTCCTTTGATGAATGGTTAAGTGGAATCGAAAGGTAATAAAGGTTGGACGTTGGTTTTGAGAGAGTATTACATGCAAATATGAGGTGTAAAGTACGATTGGAGACGTAGAAAGGTGCACCTCTCATCAACAGAGTTGTTGACTGAAATGATTGCATTTTTTTTTGATTTGAAGGGTTGTCCGATCATAGAATTTATAATAATATACCTACACATTTTTTTTTTACGCTGAGACAAACTATTCATCAGAAATCTTTAACTAACGACTCATACCGTGCTATGAAATATCATAAACCGTAGGTTAGGATAGGTAGAACTACGAAACTAATTGAATAAAATAAACTATTATATTATATTAACCTGGTTAAGATGTTCGATGAAGTCTCGACGATCAAATAGTATGGCAATAGGTTAAAGTTGAGCTCGAAGACTGTGGAGTATTAACACTTATTAATGCTACTTATCGTAATAACAATGCAGTAATGATCACAAATATATACGCATTATTAGAATTATTACATATAAGGTATCAACGATCGTCGACTGACCGTTAACTAACGACCGGCGAGGACACTATCGGATCTCAGACAATAAAGTATAATATTATAAATTATAACACATCAACAATCGACGACGAGAGTGAGTACACTCGCGTACATAAACGACACGCGGAAGGAGTTGCTTTGATACTGGAGTAAATGTGTAATACGGTCGATGGAAGACAGACACGGATGGAACCGGTGGCGAACGGTTGGGTTGGCTAGCTAACGTGACGGTACGGTGAGCATAATAGACGTATATTTGGAGGGGATGGACTAAGAGAGATTATTCCATCCGCCACCTGGCCTAAGTATTGACCAAAGCCCGTTCGAAAATATCAATGTTCCATGTTATAGGTACTCTTTTATATATTCGAAAATATTTTTATCTATTTGATTAAAATAAGCAGTTTCCAGTTTATATTCAATTACTGTGATGAAATTTCTTAACCAAAAAACGGTTGGTATTTTAAAAAACTATTAAATATATTATATTATTTAATTATCAAATAATACGTTTTAAAACATTTAACATTTAGGTAATATTATTACTGTCTACTTCAATATTGTAAAATTTAATTTATAAATACATACTATAGTATAGGGAGCTAAATATTGACGAATAGATCATAGCAGAAAAGTCACTGTCCACATCATTAGTCGGTTTGAGAATCCAGAAATGTAGAAAAGGTGCTTTCATCTCAGGATGATCGACTGACATTAATTTCAAACTCAGTCAGTGCCATGGGAGAAGTAGAGGTCACTGGTGGCCATGATTTTCCGGATTGGCTTGCCGCTCCGAAGATAATGGCTCTGTCTGGCTCTCAAGGTTGAAGATTCTACCTCGGCTTCAACGTGATGGGTGTGTGACTGGTATAAGATAGTAGGCTCAAGTCACTAGACCTAATGTGAAACTTGGGTACCCACTCTCCAGCGATGAAAATCGGCTATTCTCGGTCAGGTATCAGGTAGGACCTCGGTCTAAGCACTGCAGGTTGTTAGTCTGACGACTCCGAAGTTCAGTGCCAAATCTCTCCAACACTTAATTAACGCCGGGAACTAGTAAAAGGTCCGTAGTTGTAGACTCTTGTCGCTAAAACCTAAGAGTACTCGTTTTCACAACGTCATTATGCCTTTATCTTTGTTATCGATTCACAATTACTACGATATAACAGATAAGATATATAGTATATACAAGTATTATTGTATAGAAATATAAAATACCAAGTTATCGTAAATCTATTATCGTGCGTAGTAAACATTGATGTATGCCATACCGATAAGTTTTTAGCCATTACAAACAATATATTTTTTGAATAACAACAAAATAAGTTACCTTTAAAATAGTTATTTTTGTTTGAATATTATGAAATTTTTTTAAGATTTGAAATTTACGTTTTTAAAATAAATTTTTTATGTATATTTTAAATATTTATAAATAACAGTAGGTATAAGAACAGTTTATGAGGAAACTTATATTACAATTTAAAGCTTTTTGGAAAATCATATTTTTTTAATAAAAATTTAAAATTTAAAAACAAATATCTTAAAATTATTTACACTTTTTTTAAAAATTTCTCTTATCATAGAAAATAATACTTTTATAACAATGTTATGAATGTAATAAAATAAAGTATTAATAACAATGTAATGTTTCGAGTTCCTACGATTAATGTTTTTTGAAACAAAACATAAAATAAGAAATGAAAATAAGAGAAATCGATATTTTACGCTTAAATATCCAATTTTGTCTAAATTTTAATGTCCGATAAAGATATCTATAGAATTTTTAAAATTATTATAAGTAAAACTTATTTTTAAATCTTATAGGTTGGCACCTTTGCTTTTAAACTACAAAATAATTTGTTGATTTGAACATTTTTTTGCGATTTTGACAAATTAAAATTCAAATGCTCATTGAAAATATTATTGTAGCTTTGCTCTTAATTCTTACACTCAACGAAATTTTAAAAAATGTAATAATCATTCTACAGTATGTCGATTATTTGATTCTATTTATGTGTATATTGTACCTATATAGATACCTATTTTATTTTTTCGCGTGATAATTGATAACAATAAAATAAACTGTATACAATGACGTTTTGTAGGATATATTTTTCCTACAACAATTCATTGTTTCATTTGTTAATAATGAGTCAAAATAATAAACCCGAGTACAATTGGTGAAACAAGCTCATTCTTGATTGGAGATAAATAATACTGACATTTTTTTTTACTATTTAAAAAGACTATACGTTTATGATATGCGTTTGTTGACGTTTTTTCATTGTGTTTTTTGTATACATATTTATAAAAAAAAATATTAACTTCTATAAATATAATACCAGAACCAACATTTTAGTAAGTCATGTAAGGAACTGTGAAAAGAGCATAGTTCACACAAAATGTACGGTAAATTGTTTGATTATGCTATGTATAGTTTCCTCTTTCCATAACATTTGACTCCACTTCCATGCCTATGAATTAGTGTGTGCCTCGAACCGTGTCTCCGACTCGTACTACGCAAATGACAGGAAGGAACCACGGCTACCAAATAGGTGGTAGATCGGAGGGTGGGGGTGACGATGTCCGTATGTTATTAATATTATTTAGGTGTGTCACCGTTTCCGCATCCGGTCGTCCGGTAGCAGCGTGCGGCAAAGCTAGACATTAATTCATGAGTTGAGAATTAAAATTTTAAGTTAATTTTAACTGAGTAGATTAACTTGTAGTTTATTTTTTGAATTAATTTTTAACTTTGCTAATAAGTTATTTTTTTTTACTTTATCAGACATTCTTTTTTTTTTTTTTTTAAGGGACTTGGTCATTTTCTGGGTGAAAAATAAAAATTTGGAATTTGAATTCAACTATACGAATGTGTATGTAATATGTATACCTACACAATCCAATGCTTGTTGTAGCTTATAGACTTAAAAACTAATCTACCAATTAAGACGGAAATTTTATAGAATATTTTTAAAAAAAATACCTGAACAATTTAAAGAGTAGTTTGAAGTGTTTGAACCACGATTCATGGTGATGAAAAAACTTTTTTTATTTATATTTGTGTTTATTATACAATATACTTACATACCTTATAAATTATAAATTGTAACTTGTAAGTAACTTTAATGTATGATAATATTTTCGTTGATATCAGTTTTTGTTAACAGCAATAATATAATTAACTACTTACTACTTCCATGCGAAGCTGACGCAGGTGTATTATAATTAATATACTAATTAATTTCATAAAAAATAGTATCAAATAAATTTTTTTTGGATTGCAAAAAAAAACTAAAACTATGGATTTTTATTATCCAAGTTTTTCGAAATTTGAACTTGAAATTAATATAAAAAATTGTGATTTTGTATTTAAGCGTTTTTTTAGTTTTTTTATGAGAACAACTCATATGTATTCTATATCAGTGATACTCTATTATTTTTTACTACAACACCCTAATTTAGATCCATATAAAATACATAGAGTCTATTCATGATTGTGTCTATACGAGGTTATGCGAGTATTTATTCTATTTGACAATCTATATATTCTCACCTAGGTGTACACTTATATCATTTAAGGTGATTCAAAATTCAATTATGTATTTATATAATATTTAGGGTGTGATCGACTATATTTGTTAAACGAAGTAAATTAAATTACTTTTCTTTAAACTATCAGTTAATTAATAGATATATGAATACTATACATTTTAGTACTTGATTAAAAAAAAAAAGCCAAAAACTAATAAACTAATTACTTATCACGATTTACTAATAGCGATACATATTTGTACAGATATATATTTTTTTTTATTATTTAAAAAGAATATTTACAATCTATGCTACATAATAAGCAAATTTGAACATACAATAAATAATTATACAGCATGAAACACACGAGGAGAGTGGCCAGTGATAGAGCCCAACGTTAATTTTTCTAATTTAGATAAGTTTTTTAAACGGTTTTCAAAATGACAACTCGGCTTAAGATTTTAGTAAAATTGCTTCAGATGTTTTAAATTTTTGATGGAAAATATAAAAAAAAATTATCAGACGTCAAATACATATAAAATACATGTGAAATTGCGATCAAAGGTGATGATAAAACAATTGTCGTTTTATCATCAGGGAATTACCACCCACCAACGTTCCGGAAACATTAGTAGGAGATCCCAAAGGGTGAAGGGCTATTATGCAACTACAGTGTTTTTTGTTGGGTCAATTGCAGAAATTACGATGACTTCAGACATGAAATGGAATGCTGATCGTACAATCAACTTGCATTTCGCTGAATCTATTCGCCCACCGGCAATCATACAGCAACAGCAAATAAACTACATGCGACTCACCAAGTGGTTAACACGATAACCTGCTCCACCCTGTTTTTGATAAATATCCATGGATCTTAGGCCTAGAACCCATAGGCGTCTCCAGACATTTTTCTAGGGGGGGAGCAAATTTTTTTTTTATCTAAATACATAGGCAGACCTATTTTTAGAAGCTTTATTGCAATGGGAATTTTACCAATTGCTGTGGAAAAAACATTATTCCAATTTCCAGGGGGGGCAAGTGCCCCGTCTTGCCCTCCCCCTTGGGGACGTCCATGCAGTACCTAGGACCTCATACATAGTATAGGGACTAAGTTTAAGGTCTATGAACATACTAACATTAATTATCTTACCATTCGATATTCACCGTACGGTATATAATACCTATAATGCACCAAGGATATTCACTTTGCTATCGAAAACTACCCCTGAAGTTAATTGAAGCATTATTTCGACAAGTTATGCTGTACACACACATAAAAACAAACACACATCATTGTAAAATCAATGCATTTATAACTTCGTTCAGAATCTAAAATTCATATTTATTATGAAATTAATATATTTGTTGTTACATACAAAATGTATTTTAATTCAACAAATAAATAGGTAGGTAGATAATGAGGAAAGTCTAAAATATAATATTATTTTTCCTTATCAAAATAAGATAGGCAACATTATTAACATCAAACCGTATATCTAATGAAACGCCTTATCGGTTTTAAAAATAAACACATAAGATTTATCATAAAATTGATTCACTTTAAGGTTAATGCTCTATGAATCATATACGTATAAAGCTAATTTCAACATTTAAGAGCTAATGAGTAAACTATTTACATGTAGATAGGTAATCATGTAACGGTTTGCTCATTAAAAATGATCGTCAGGAGGGACGAGTGTCCAATTTTCATCCGACCATTGTAAATTGTAATAGTAAACTTTTAGCAGGATAGAATATATTTTTGTCAAACTGATTTAATTATTAATACAAAAGTACCTAAATATGTTTGGTATAAAATATAAAGTGTTGAGTAGTGACTGGAGGTGACATAAGATTTTGTCATTGTAGGGGAAAATGTTTTTTGTACATAGTATTATGTGTAATGTAAAAATTATATAATTAAAGATTTTAGAATTTTTTTTTTATAAAACTTGGTAAAAATTTGATTTCTTTATGAGCGTGTAGTTTTTTTTATTCACCTCCAATCATAGATTTGCTACCCATATAAGTATATAACAATAAACTAAAATACCTGCATAAAAGATAATTAACTTTATAGTTTAATAAGAAAAAATATTTACTTATTTTTTGGATAGTTTTCGCATTTATTAAAGTCATTACTTCAAGCTGAAAAAAAAAGTAAAAATGAGAATTAAGATGATAAGAAATTTTAATTAGTTAGAATAAATATTTCATATATTATACTAGTTTTATACAAATTCATTCATAATTTGCAAATTATTATTTAAAATAACATACACCTATTTAGGCCTTTTTTATAAACTATACAGCATACACATTAAGTTTTATTAAATATTATTACTTTTAAGTATTAAATGTATAATAAATCAACATTAGTAAATAAATTACAATTAAAAAAGGATAAATGGTGTAAGTTAAGTACAATATTTGAATAGAAATGTTTGATGAACTAGTATTAAATTTAATTCTATCTATGAATATATAATGGTCTGTAATTCGAGCTTAATTATTAATGTAATTATTTTGTTATTATATTAAATACGATTATTTACTACAATACGTATATGTGACCTTAGACTTTGAGAACCTATAATTTTTTTAAAAATCAGTTAAATTGTGTAATATTTCATTGTTTTATGGCTTTTTTTTTTATACATTTTAATAGTTCACATACGTAGGTAAGTGCATCAAATATCAATATTGTTATTTGTTTTGACTTGTATATATTTGATTAATATTATAGTAGTAGCCGGTACGAAGTTAATGATAATGCTAAGTACGATAACAGTTTTGCACTGTCGTACCGGTCGTTGGACGTTGAAACAGATTAGAAAAGGTTTAGTGATGATTATTATAGTTTATTTGTACATTATACTAATATAAAGAATAAAATAAAAACTAAAACTAGCGAAATTTCATCAGTAGCCGGTTTCTTACCATTAAACTTTTAAACAAAAAACAATAATAAATGTGTTTAAATAATAATGTAACACAGTAAGCAATAACATTTTAAATAAATAATTAGTATATCTATAATCTATGTTGTATATCGGTATATTTAATTATCACTACCTACAAATCAATAATAAATAAAGTTTTTAATAGATAATAGGGAGAGCTGGAATTAAGCTGGAGCGATTTACTTGGACAATTTTAGGCAATGCCTCAGAGTACAATTTTTTATAACACGATCCCCAAAATGGCATATTTAAATGCACGAGGCTAGGGGCTGGAGTATCCTTACTTAAGGCCTGCTCTAATTAGGTATATTATTAAAGAGTTATAATAACATTAGAACATACTAATTAATACAGATAGAGATAGGTGTCTGTATGTGACTAATATGTGAGTGAAATCATTTTACTATGGGCAATCTAAAATGAAACAACAAAAATACTGTACTCGTACGTTGTACCTGTGGTAATACAATAATATAATACGTGTATATTACATGAAATAAAATATTAGTTGTAAAATACTAAGATAATATTAATATGTTATTATAGTTTTAAAAACTTATAAATCGTGATTCATAATTGTTTAAAATTGAAAAATACGTTTATTGGATTTGAGTTTAAAAGTGTAGTAGGTAATTCTCATTCAGACAAAATAGATTAAATTTGCTATAAAGTATATTCGAAAAAATAAAATTGAATAGGTACCTATTCAATCTATCCTATAATTTAAATATTAATATTGCATGCATGCTTCGGCCTGCTTGTATAATAATGAATAAATAACCATTGATTTATTAAATATTATATGACGTATAAGTATTCATTACTATACTACCTAATAAGTAACAATAATAATTATTATGGTATTTAATATTATTGACATTCGGTAGATTATATTAGTGGTTTAGGTAGGTACTGTAACCTAACAGGGTGTATAAATGTATATTTTACATAATATAACGTCATCTGGTTATCATTTATATGCGTTATCTCTTTATTTGAGTTAACTATACTGTATTGAAAAAAAAAAGTATAAATAAATTAATGACCAGCTATCAGATAAATGGCCAAGGCAAAGTACAAACCAAAATGCCACCTCTCTAATTCTATGCCAGACTCGAGATGCGCTCCACAACAATGATTGTGTACGTGCAGTTTTGAACTTGACACGTTCTCGGAAACATCATTTTTTGCGGAGATTGTTAACATTTACGCCTTAGGTCTTGTTAGATCGATTCCGTTCATATCGACGGCGACAAACACGTTTCACCTCGTATTGGTAGTGTATTTTTAAGGTAATTTTTTGATTTTCAAATTCAATGTTTGAGAACATTGAGATTTATATCATCAAAATGACATTTGCAGATTCTATCAATGAAGCTGAAGGACGTGGAATTCGCGCCTCTGTGTGTGCCACTCAGGCGAAGGCTCGAGACGCTCGCGGCCGCCGCATGGATTTACTTAGTAGTATTCGGAGGACTAACCGGATGGGCCGTACTTTTGTATCTTTTACTGGCTACTCGGTTTTGGTGGGTGGCACTCTTGTACGGTTTATGGATCTATCTGGACCGATCAGTAGCGTGGAATAGCCCGAATAGGTGAGACATAAAATAAAGACGACCAAAGGTCATTTAATGATTTTTGGTTAAAAAATATATTATATAATGATTAAATTCAATATTTATCTCAGCAAGTAAATATATATATTAATATATTATATACATTTATTTTTATTATAAGTGTTAATATTGTATAGACGTTTATAAAATTATCTTTTTAAATTTAAAGGATACTTATATATAGGTAAATATATTAATACATACCTATCTATAATCTATATATTACCCGTAAAAGAAAAATGTACATAATTTAATGTAGTTTACACTTTAGTACAGAGTGACATTAGAATTTTAGAAATGTTCATAATATTATGATTATTAAATTATCATTTTGCAATATTGGATTACACTATTTTACCCATTAAAAAATTATCGTTAAAAAATATTGATACACGTGATAACACTATAAAAAAAACTATACAATTTTAATTGTATTATTCTAAATATTTATTATCCATTAGGTTTTTAACAACATATATATTGCCAAATGTGTATTACCTTGAAAAATAATTGTACATCCATTAAAAAACGAACCCATGTTGGGTATTCAAAATTTAAATTATTTTTGTATGATATAATTAATTAACTAATTAAATAATAATAGTGTAAAGTGATCAACTATTAAACATAAAAATGATCCTTCAAGTTTAAAAAATTATTCATATTTTATCGAATAAAAAAGGCTTAAATATAATATTTTATAGAAGTTATTAAAATGTTTCTTTAATCCTATATGTATCAGTAAATAATATATGTATTTTTGATTTTACTAAAAAAGTAATTGTTCTTATTTTAAAATTGGTATTATGTAATGCTATTATATTTTTGATATGTTCTTTATTGAAAAATAATCAGAATAATGTTCATTTACCGTGCTAGTAAATTTAGTTATTACTTAATATTGGTGCGTAATAGGTCAATATTCAAATATTAAATAAATGTAACCAGGTTTCAGACTAAAGTATTAATATGAATAAGTTGATCAATATTTAAAATTAATTATGAGGTGTAATGTATAATCTTTTATTATTAATTTATCTAAAAAATGTTTTACTATCATCTAGATCCAATGATATTATAAAACAATTTCACATTTAAGTGAACGAATTCACATAGTTATAGGTGCTAATAGAATTTTAGATTCTGAACAGAACGATGATTGCATTGGTCTTACAATAATATGTGTTGAAAAAACTCTATACTCGAAAACGTACAGAAAAAAAAATAATTCGATCTTAAATTTTAAGGGTGGCAGTTACTGTATAAATTTAATTTATTTGGCAATTTGAGATCAATAATTTATTAAGTAAAGTAAAACAAAAAAAAAAAAAAATCCCATTATTATTCTTACTACTTACATATTATTCGAGAAAAACTAAAAAACCTTAGAAATATATATGCTATTAATGTTTAGATTTTGTATAAATTTTCAAAACAATTTTTTCCAAATTTTATTTATTATAAAAAATTTTTTTTTCAAAATATTTAGAAAAATTTCAAGCTATTTACTCGTATATTACGGACCTATTCTTTCCGTTCTGTGGTACCTAGAAGTAAGTCGGTATTGTCTTATAATTAAATAATTTATAACAATTCATTACATAAATTAATTTTGTAATAGACAATAATTATTGTATGATTTATGTGATTCGTTTTTGATAAAAATTAATTCAACATACCATAATATTAATAGATAAATAATAATTGACTAAAAGAAATAAATATAAATTATACAATATCATTAGAAATACAGGCTGATAGGCCGTCTTCATTCATAATCGTTTTTCGTATGCAATATTTAAAACATCTATTGTATAGTGACCTACTCAATAAAGAGGAACACTAAATATTTACTATACAGGAAATCAATAATTTCCACAGTTTTCTTTAAATTTGTGTTATTAATTGTAAAGTAATATCAGTAATCAGTATGTAATGTATAATGTATATAATATTTTATGTTTATAGATTCCGTTTTATGAGAAGGTTGACATGGTGGACCTATTTTAAGAATTACTTTCCAGTATCTCTAGTAAAAACTCATGATTTGCCAGCTGATAAATCATATTTATTTGCTACTTACCCTCATGGAGTGTTGTGTGCTGGATCATTTTCTAATTTTGCGACCGATGCAGGCCAATTTTCAGAACTATTTCCCGGTCTAACGTCGCATCTTATAACTCTCAGCTTACACTTTAGCATGCCATTCACTCGCGAAATTGGCATTGGTTTATGTGAGTATATTAATTGTATTACAAATTGTCAACTGACAATCAACAGTTATTATTTAAATATTATAATGTATTAATATGGTTTTAATATTAATCTAAATGATTAGATTTTACATTTCGTAAATCTTCAAATGTAATCGCATTTTTAAGTCAGATAATGATTTAATATTTTTTTAATTGGAGTGAAAACTGAAAAGCGATGAATACTAAATCTGTGAACGAATTTATAAATGGGTGTAGGTATGTTTACGAATGAGAAATTAGAATATATGAAATTATATATTAATTTAAAGGTTAATTACAGCCTTATTTACTTTTTTTGTGATGACGAATGGGTATTATAATAAAAGGTAGCATTTTAAAATTTCTCCCATATAGCATAGTATTAGTTACCTAACGCATGGTGAAACTGGGGCAGTAAAAAAATATAATTTACACATTATTATATTAATACTGTATTAACTATTATTTACAATTCAATTATACAATACACACCGATAAGATTATTTAAAATTATAATAAATAACTTATTTTCACAGGTCTTCAAGAGTCATCTGAAAAAAGTTTGGTGAATTTATTGGATAATAAGAAAGGTAACGTTGCCGTTCTTATGGTAGGTGGTGTTTCCGAAGCGTTCAAGTCTTTTCCAGGACCATACCATCTTATACTTAAAAAAAGGAAGGGATTTATCCGAGTAGCTTTACAAACTGGGTAAATTTGAAATGTCAATACAAACATAATTTGTATTGTTATTTTAAATCGAAAACTTTAATTTATAGAGCATCATTAGTGCCCGTGTTTTCTTTTGGTGAGACAAATGTGTACGGATTGGGTGAAGCTGAGCCAAATTCATTCTGGGATAAAGTTTTGAAATTTATTAAATGGAAAAGTGGAAATAAAGTACCCGTAGGACGTGGATTTTTCCAATATAGTTTTGGTATTGTGCCTCGTAGACATCCGATTGTTACTGTTGGTAAGTACCTATAAGTACTGATATGTACAATTACATTATTATTTTAAGATATCTTAATATGTAATACAGTACAATATATAATATATTACTTGTGTTACTGTATTATAATGCACACTTTTGTTAATCTACCTTACAAATTTGTGATGGAATAGTATTTCTTATAGTTTGATATTAAAAAAGTATAAATATTTAATATACTTCATATATAGTCATATAATAATTTTTCCAATTTTATTAAAAATATTTAAGAAACCAACAAATCTAATGATAACAACTAGATAACAGTTTAAAAGAATTTTCAATAAATTAAAATTATTGAACCGGGTATGTGACTACCTATTATGAACTGACCAGTATTACTATTTTTACTCAAATTACCAGATTTATTAATTTATATTTTTTTGAAGATCCATTAAAAATGCTCAACTATTATTATCTAGTTGTTATAATCTACAATCTTGTTGACCTCTTGAATATAATTTAAAACTATACTGGTGTAGATTTATGAGAATAAATATTTATTGATAGCTTGTTCCCTTGTAAACATTTTGAATGGCGTTCTGATAAAAAATTATAATAGTAAATAAATACTTCGCAAAATTGAGCAATAAATTAAGTATTAGTATTTATTCATGGCAAGAAATAAAGAAAATAGCCAAGTCATTTTGATAAAAATATTAGTTAAACCATAAATAAAAAAATAGATAGCTAAATAATTATGTAAATTCGTTCTACTACAAGAAATATAATTACTATAACTAATGTAAACTATTCTATACCTATTTTATTTGAATAGGTATATTTAAAACCTTTATAAAATGATATTGGTTAATTTTTTTATTTCGATTCTATAGTTAAATAGTTATAACTTATAACCTTGAAATCAGATTATTTTTATTATATATCATAAACATTTGTATAAAAATAATGCATACTAAATAACTATATAAAAAAATTTAAGAATAGATTTTTTTAGGAGCCTTTAAATTGAAATACCCGTATACTATTTTTAATCTATTTATGTGCCTAATTTTGAATGTTAAATATAAAATAGAATAACTATCTAGACCTTTAAAAAAACTAAGAATGACTTTACTGTGGATTTTAATCTACTCTGACAAATATGTATATGCTCACATATGCTGGACGCTGGTTATTTTATTATTGAAATATGAAAGGGGCAAAATACAAATTTTGGTATTTTGAACTTTTGTGGTGAGGAGGAATACGTTAATTTAATGGCCTTATAAATTTGTTGTTATCTCTTTTAGAAACTAACTAGAAAATATATGGACCGTATGGTAAATTTAGATAATATACATATATTTTTATTGATTACTGAAATTTGTTAGGTAGTTAATAATTTTCTGCATTATTATTTATTAATTTATTATTATACTCATGTAATGAAAATAATTTATGTTACATTTTGTTATATTATCTAATTATATAGACATTTTAACCTTAAAGCTTAAAATACATTTTTATTTAGGCTCTTATAAATAACCGTTAGTACTTTTTCATGTGTAGTTTTACCTTTTATGTTCCCTTATCTATTCACCTTCAGCTTACAAAGTAAACAAAACCTCTGACCTCATATCTGTGATAACTGATAAGTATATATTTTATATGTTTTAATTAACCATATATATTTTCAGTGGGAAAGCCAATTGATGTACCAAAAATTGTTAAGCCAGAAAAAGAAGACATAGAGAAGTACCACAATATATTTATCGACGAGCTGACTAAACTATTTGAAGAACATAAAACTAAATATTCGAAACATCCCGACGAAATGGAGTTAGTATTGGATTAAAATATAAAATAAGTTATATTATATAGTTATATTTTCCTTAAATTTAATTTATAGTTATATTACAATATTCTTAATGTTACAACTATTTATTTGTTATTATTGTATTCCTTTAAATATTTTTTTTTATTTGTATTTAATTTACCAAATTACATAGGTGAATGTATCTTAATTGTAATCGAGTTCAGCTTTATTTTTTTACTTGAATTATAGTACCTACCTAATTAAAATAATGATTTATGTTTATTATATTATTTATAATATATAATTATAATACAAAGAGCAATTAAAATACATTAAATGTTTAAAAGATTGTTAATTTGATATAAATTGTTCAAATGATTTCATTGGTTTTTTTTTTTTTAAATTAGGTTTTAAGTATAACTATATCAAATTTGGAGAATTTGGGATGGATATATTGTTAAAAGAAAGAGACAAATTTAGGAGAAAAATAAAGCAAGATTAGTGATTTGAGACAATAAGTTATGATAAAATATCTATAATATAGTTACTACGAAATAATGTCAACCAACTCAACCTTTTATATAATTAGAATATGTAGATGTGTTAAAATAATGTAACTATTAACTTAAATCTATTTTTAATTTTAAGAAAGTGGGTAAGTGGGTACCACGCTGCTGTACATTAGGTGCCGTATGGATCATTATTACATATTATAGGAGTGTTAAATTTGAATCCAATGATCGGTATCATTGTATACGAAAAACGATTCTGAACTAAGATGATTTGTCAACCTAGCATATCATTTCGAATGGTTGGTGAAAAAGGTGATTTATGTTTTAATGATCTGAATACACCAGAATTTAAGTTCTTTTATAATTATTATAAGCTGAATTTACGGAAAATCTCGTATTGAATTTTCAACTCTTAGCTACTTATAAAAAAATTTTATGAATTAAACCTACAAAATAATTTGCAAATATTCATGGTTTTGACGATTTTTTGACAATATTTGAACTTCAAATGCTAATAAAAAAAAAAATGTGCTGATGTATTCTTATAATTTTTTAATCACTATAAGAATAACTTATAAAGAACTTTGTATTAAATTTTCAAGTATTTTGATTGGGCCAAAAAAATTTTATCGACACTTAAAAAAACAATTTTCAGGAAAATTGAAAATTTCAGTGGTCTATAAATAACTCAAAAAAAGTCAAAATTTTTTTGAAATTTTAACTGTATATAGATAACACTAACATAAATATTTGGGGAACATTTCAAGTATTTATAGTGATTATTTTTTGAATTGCAACCATATAAAAAAATCGATTTTGTCTATAACTGGTTTTGCGTAAAAATTCCTGTTTTTCTGTTACTTTTTAGGGTTTTTCCTGACGCTTTTGAAAACTTTTTGAAATTTTTTACTTTTGAACACCCAAAGTAACAATTGGATTCATTTTTCTATCGGAAACCACCCCCCCCCCCAAGTTTGAAATTGAAGCATTATTTCGACACGTTCTCGTGTACACAGACACACAAAAAAAAACTCACACAACATTGTAAAAGCAATACATTCATAGCTCCGCTCAGAATCTAAAATGCCAAAGATCAGAATTTGAATAGTTGCATAATGGAAGCACATATAAATGTGTTTAAACGATCACATGTTTTGCTCGTTTAAAGAATTATGTTATGTCGTACACGGAGTTGGGGACCAGATACGAATTTAAGGGAAACTAGAGGTGTAATATTGCCTTGTATGATAGCTCTTTTTTATATGTGTTCATAATTTTTTGTAACAAATTTTGTTATCTTGTTTGACCATTTTTATTATTTATTTCATTATTATGCATCGATGAATCTTTAATCATCATGACGGTCATCAGTTACGAAATCGATTTTTAATTCCAAATTAGACATTGTACAGCATCACCAATGATTTGTATTCTACAATATTATACAAATGGCTGCTCATGGAAAAATCGACCCATATTTTGATATTTTTGGCTTTTATAGGACTCTATGAGCTATTATGTCATATTATAATAACTCTATCTACCTATATAATATCTAAAAATAAATTAAAAATGTCATTGCGTGTAGTAGTACGAAAAATAGTGTAACTGTAAAATTCATAATGATATATTATATATACATAAACGTTTATGTATATTCCTATGAATAATGTTTTTAAATTATAACAAATTAACTAACATAATTATCTATCGTTTAAATAATTAATTTTGTCTATTTTTTAGATTTTATGATTTCAGTATGAATTTACGAAGAATCTTGTATATTATGTAATTATATTGTTACAACTTATATATAAAAATAAAAGTTTTTATGAATTTTTGACTACAAAATAAATTGCTTTTTACGATTTTGATGAATTCGTTAAAATTCTAACTTCAAATGCATATAATAAATAATTATGCCCATGTACTTTTAATATTTATATTTAGTTACAAGAATAACTTATGTGAGATATTTTATTAACATTTTAAGTATTTTGAACCATTCAGATATTTTGGCATTAATTATTTGGTTTGTATTCATTTATTAAGGTATTTTATTTGTATAATATAAATTACGATATTTATAACACAAATAAGGTAAAAAATTTGTTTTTCTTATAAAAGTAAAAAGTATATAATAGGTATAATATATAAGTATATAACACTCATAATATTTATAATATCAAAATAAAAAAATAATAATAATGTGTTCTGGTATATTATATTTGAATTTGAAGTTATAATAATTCGAAATTATTATTAGGTATAAAAAAAATAATTTTAGACTATGTTTGATCACAATAATTTACAGTTTTAATTTAATTTGTATTTGATTATTACGAATGAAAATATATGGGACTTTATTTTTAACTATAAAACTAAAATTAATAAGAAAGTGACAATTTTTTATTTTAATAATGAATGAAAATAGACAGTATAATTTATGGTATAATATTTTCAAAGCAAAATAGCTAGTCATTAAGTCCTTTAAGGATTTTATTTCAATATTTTTTATTGTAAAATACTGTATTTACTATCTATATAATGTATAATGAGTAAATATATTTGGTAGGTAGGTAGTAGATAGTAATATAAGTTAAAAGGTACAAATGGCTGAATGGGCACGAGAAGGAAAATCATTCAAAAATAGCGACATTTGTTACAAATTTTATGGCTGTGGTAGGATAACCATTTTTAATTGTTTTGGATGAAGTTTTGAACAGAATTCTACATACTAACTGTTTAGTTACTGTTTAATTTTATTTGTCTGATTTGATTTGTATCAGTCGTTATCTAATGTATTGTTAATTCACATACCACAGGGCTCTAGTTTTTTTTTTTTTTTGAGACATATAAACTGGAAAGCTTGCACCTTTATAAGTCTTATTGAATTGCTTTGCTTGGCTCCACTCCAAATTTGAATTCTGTATGACCAGATAGAGGCTATAATTGTTAGACTAGGTCATTAAATATATATTATAAATTAAGATAAAATTAACATATTTTTTTATAGTATGGGTATTAGATTATTTGTGTGTAAAAGGGTTTTTATCTTTCATAAATACTTCATAACGAGAAAATTAGATAAGATTTAATAGCCATTATGCTACAATTTATTTTTGTATTATTATAATTATTATCAAAATGTTAAACCTAATAATTTATATAACAATGTGGAAATTTGTAATTCCGAATTGATAATTTTTATTATAGTTAGAACTTTGGAAGATGCGTAAACAGCATTAAGTGTAATTTATTCATTGGTAATATATTTTTTATTTTAAGTAATTAGCTGCTATATTTTCTCAATAATATATTATACTGTGTTTCATTGAACAATAAATATTGTTTAAGAAAAAAAATTAAATTAACAATATATTTTAATATTATTTTTTTAATATTGTAATTTGAGAAACAGGTACAAAATTCTTAAAACATAATATATTAAAGTTTAAACTCAATAGATAATATACCATCACCATGAATCATATTGATCTCCTTTAAAATTATATCCTTAACTATTTAACTTGCAATAACATACATTTACGTATTAACGCTAATTTAAAATTATTTTATAATGCAAGAGTGTACTGAATAATAAATAATAAATCTTGTTCATAATTCTATAATCTATAGATCAATTATTATTGATATTTCACCCTTGATATATACCCTAGGTATGTGCACAATTTACTTTATTGTAATGTTTTTGACATTATTGAAGCAATAATAAAATACAAGCCGATGGAGAAGAATGTCGCGAATAGAATAAACATTCTAAATAAAATCTGCAAAAACAACAATAATAAAATATTAAAATGTCATCATTATTAGATATCAAGTATCCATATTTTTTTTCGTTGAACTCATTAAATATGGATAGTTATTTATTTTTTAAATTAAATATATTTGAAATAAATAGGTATACATTCCTACGTTAAACGATATTATGAAATATATTTATAGATGTAATACATAGTATGAAGTCTGATAACATTTAAATTTTGTTTATTTATTATATTTACAAATTAGAATAATTATTTGATTATAATATGCTTACTTGGTCTTGCCATTGATTGTCAAGTTTACATTGCTTATAGGGAATTGATGTAAAAGAAACTGCACTGTGTAGAGGTATCCACGTTTGAGGAAACCATTTGTTTAGTATGTTATCCACTTTTTTTCGCCACAAAAAACTTCTACGAGCAACTAAATCACGCATCTATAAATTTGATATTAGTTAGTTTAAAATTAATTTTATGTGATTCACTGTAGAAAATATGTTATAGTATTATTATCAAGGCTGGGCAAGTTAACGAATTTTTTTAACTCGTTAAGTTAAGTTATTTTAAAATAATAAAGTTAAGTTAA